>NW_019379845.1:438292-452300 GCF_000648655.2 Copidosoma floridanum | reverse complement strand
ATATGTTTAATTAATTTACTAAAAAATGAACGTTGTTTCTTTGATTGTTATTTATATAAAGGGTATACTGCATTCCAAAATGAGTTGAGAAGAAAGTGATAAATGTACAGTCTCCGTTTAATAAGAAGAAATAAAAATTATTTTATTGATAACAACTTTATATAAATGCACTGCAGTTTTCATATTGAAAAAATGTTAATGACTTAGCTATCTACATCCCTTGCATTACTAAGTAACACACTCAATGGGAAGGTCAATCGGACAATTTGCAAACACTTTTGCAGTTCAAGCTCTTTTACTATCAGCAAACACTCGGACGATACTGCCAACTCCACTGATATTATACAGTTTTTCGTGCCACACCAGTAAATGTCCACTACTACCTTCACTTGGCAATTCAAAACCTCGATATATGTACTTCATCAGAGTATCCATAAGGTTCTGGTCTAGCTGTGCTATACAGTCTTCCATTTGGTTCGTTTTTATACTTAGTAATACTTTTTGTGTCAAATTCCTTGCATTATCCTGAAACGATAACATTGCTCATGTAAGTATTCAAAAACTTGGATGACACACAAAGTCTAAATACTACTACAGAGGTACTGATAACAAATGACAAAACAAACATTATGACTCATGCAGATAAAACATTTTGATGGAGTATTTTCTGCTGGCTATATACAACAACTACAAAGCACAAAATTACTCCTTTGTTTTTTTATATGAAGTTAAAACAAATCTAGTAAAAAAATGAAATAATCATGAAATCGAAATCTTGACCATACAGTGCTCATAAGTAGGTATGGGAGCACAAAGAGATTAAAAATATAAAGTCTGACTCATGATACAAGTAAAGCTTCCTTTTTAGGCTTAACTGGGTTGGACATTGAGGTTATTATACCTTAACTTGCTGGTTTTTGCTGCCAAGCGGTGCCGACTTGAGAACCGAGATAAGTGCCTCGGCATGTTTGCCCTTAAGAAAAGCGTTAAAGAAAACAATTTTTGAGAGAAATAATAAAATAAATGTCACATGTACACACAATATACACTGTGATCATGTAGTACGTAAAAAAGGATATTGGCTAAGGAAGGCGAGAATTTCGTTCTCGTCGGGTCCGGTGAGCGTGCCGTCCGGGTCCTCCTCCTTAAAATGATTCTCAAACTGGTCGACGTCGATCTTCCGGAAGCCCGTGCCCGACGTGTCCTTGATCTTCCTACCATCAGATTTTGACATTTTTTTCACAACCTCTGTTTTATCTCTTCTTGAGTTGTTTTTGTGCCTAACGTGAGTCAAATACAAAACAAAACGGAGTCGTCGTCGCTGTTGCTCACACCCGACTACCTGAGGCTTTGGCTTTAAATACACACTGCACTATTTTAATTGGACGATGCGATGAAAAAAATAATATACCTAAATATAGGCACCTATTACTTGAAAGGGGAGCTGCCTTTGATATGACAGCTTTTAATATAAGTAGATATGACGCAGAAGAGAACTGTTGCAATTCTTTCTGCAGTTGATCCGCTGCAGACGCTGCACTGTACTGTGGATTTTTTAACAATGAGCTATACTGCACGAATAGAATTAGGGATCAAAGCTGATAAATACTTATAAAAAGTGATAAAAATCTTGGGCAGCCCATCTGCTTCGGCACCACCCTCAATCGCGCTGCAGTCACAGAGTCACTTCACAAATTCACATTTCACAAAAACTTATTCACAACTCACAAGATCAGTGCGTAACTGCGTGGTCGGCCATTGGTATGGCATGTTCCTACCCTATAGTGTTAATGGTAAAAAGTCTAAAGTACTGAAATTTTAAAAATTATGGTCGATTTTACATAGCCATATAACAAAAGTAGAATGTTTATACTTTTGGAGGTCGATTTTTGAATAAAAGATATGTTGTAAACTTGCCGCAAACAGCACATGCAGTGTCAACTTTCAATTTTCTATTTATGAAATTAGTTGCGGCTGGTTTATATGTGGATTAAATGGCTCTACTGTAAGTTGTAATAATTATTCGGATCAGCGCCATCTAGCGGTCTTTATTTTTTGGCCAAAAGTGGCCTCTAAAATTCTGAAACCGAGCTTTAGCGCGTAGAGCCATTTAATCAATTATAAACCAGCCGCAACTTATGATAAAGGTATACAATAAAAAAATAATGATACATGTGTTTTTGGCGGCAAGTTAACAATTTATCTTATGCTCAAAAATTTATCTTCAAAAGTATAAATACATAGGAGGTCGATTTTTTGGTAGAAAATAAACTGTTAACTTGCCGCCAAAAACACATGTATCATTATTTTTTCATTGTATACCTTCACCATAAGTTGCGGCTGGTTTATAATTGATTAAATGGCTCTACGCGCTAAAGCTCGGTTTCAGAATTTTAGAGGCCACTTTTCGGGCAAAAATGAATACCGCTAGATGGCGCTGATCCGAATAATTATTACAACTTAGGTACAGTAGAGCCATTTAATCCACATATAAACCAGCCGCAACTAATCTCATAAATAGAAAATTGAAAGTTAAATGGCTTACAAAATCGACCATATTTACAAAACTACAATATTTAGACCTTTTACCATTAACTCATAATTCATGATTCATGATTCCTTCCGAAGTTCCGAATTCCGCAAACTTAATAAGATATAGCTGGTTAGATCAGTTAGATGCGTAGTGTTAGTAAAGGAATATTAAATATTTTGTACAGTTTCAGTTTACATAAAACGCAGCAATTGTTTACAAAAACAGATCTTTTAAGTACAACTCACGTTTCGTTACAAGTAAAAGATTCGATCGATAATGAGAAGGTATCCTTGAGAATTTTTCTTCTCTCGTCGAGGAACTTTTTTTTTACAATTCTTTCTCAAAATTGAATCTACATAATGGACGGAGGTTCTACAATAAGAATGTAAGCTTTTGTTTTTATAGTTTGCGGTGTGGTGATTACTTGAAGCACTAAGATACACCTTGCCTTGTTTCTTGCGAAAACATCTAAGTGATGCCTTGTTTTTGTTTTCCAGTAATGTTAACAATACTGCCCAAGAGGTTAATTTGCCCGATGTGGTTGACAGTTTACAAAAATTAGCTGTGGACATGCCTGAGCAAGATGTTATTCCGACTCTTGGACAAAGGCGGTCTTTGAGAAAGCGGAAACCTAGAGATCTTGACGATATAAATCTCAACAGAAGGTAGATCTTGTTCATAAAAAGTGCATAATTTTCTTCCTCATAATTATCTTATGGCATTATACGTTAAAATTATTTTGTAGGTGCAGTTTGCGACCGAGAAAAAGGAGTTATGAAGAAATGGAGACGGAAGACCAGATCAAAGGTTATTATCTTGATAAGACTATTAAAAAGCACACCAATTCGTTAGAAACTATTTTCGAAGAGCAAGAAGACTTGACTCCACCTCCTAATCATATGAGTTCCAAGAGGTTCAAAAGAATGATCCAGTTCACAACAGAACCAACGAGATCAAAGATAAAAAAGCGGAAAGAAAAGGTTAAAAAAATCTTTGGTTCCAAACTAAATTTTAAAAAAAGAAAATACGTTTCTATGAACACTTTGCTGAATAAGCTTAATGGACTGCAAAAAGATGTTTCTGTTCAAAACCCACAAGAAGTCTGATAGTCTTAGTTATGCACTATAAATAAGTAGAAGTCTATCTGGATAAGTAAGTCTATCAGTAAAAATAAGGATTTGTAGGGTTTTTATGAATCAATTTTTACATTGTTATTTATCCTTCGTATATTTGTCATGCTATTACTCTTTGTCCACTTTCATTGATTAAGTAAGAATTATCACGTTACATGAAAAAAATAACTTGAAAGTGGTTTTTATAAAAACCTTTTTATTAAACATATATATACATATGAATTTTTTACTAGTTCTTAAGTACGAAACTTGATATAAACACATGTTCTATAAAAAAAGTGAGTTGTATTTGTTTGTTAAAAGAAAAATATGCCTAAAAAATTTTTTATTAAGTACACTTGTGAGAAATTTATAAAAATTTTAGTGCAAACATGAACAATTATAAACTTTTAATGAAAATCACGTAGTTACTTTAAAAATACAAGACGTTTCGTTATCGGCACAGCCACTGTAAGTCTTAAACATATTTTTGTTTTCTTGAAAGTCTTTGCTATTTGTATTGACGCAGGCACACCTATGTTTTTTTGATCCTGGCTCTGTGTAGAATAACCGTGGTACACCTATCCAGTTTCTCGCGATACCACCACTAATAAAAAAAAAAAGGAAAATAACTTTTCTTGGCTCATTGTGGTGAATCGTAAATGAAAATAATTTCCATTACCTGTTTTTTGTGCACCACACTCTAGTTCCACTGTCTGGATTCCATTCAACGTTGCAGGGTGGAAATTTTGATTTTTCTTGGTCTTCATTCAAATCATTCTTTTTAGCGATTTGTATTCTTTCTTCTAAAATGCTTCTTTCGTTAGTTGGTTTTCCATTTTTATCGTAATACCTACCAACTAATTTTCCTGCAGAGAACACCGTGTATTTCGTCAAAAGGAAAAGATAAAATATACTTCAAATTAAGAGATGGTTGGACCTTTACCTTTGTAAACATATGTCTTCCTATAAAACTCCAGCCAAGTCATTATAGATTGAATTTGCTTATTTGTAAGACTCGAAACATCATCCGTTAGGCCACTTTCGGTAAAATCTCCTGTGATAAATGCCGCAGAACCATCACGTCCTACGTTGATAAAATGTCATTACAATTACTTTCAATACTTTCTAAACATTAATGTTTTCCTTACAAACCTGTAAACGCATGGTAAGATTGACCAGGACCATAATGTTTTTCTCCCTTTGTTACATCAAAAACTTGGCCCAAGATCGATAAGTACAAGCCACCACTATCTAAATCGGTATACTTTTCAAGTGCACTTGAGGTAAATAAAATCTCTCCGTTTTCCAGAACAATTTCATTGGAACTGTTGGCATCGTATAAAAGCCGTAGAGCCTCGGCATAGTAATGTTTCACATAACTTTTGACGTAAAAGTAATAATCACTCGAATACAGCATGTACACTGCCGATCCAAGAAACAACAGCCAAATAGATTTTGGTAACATTTTTTTTTTTTTGTTTTTTTTTTTTGTAAAATTAATGCATTCGAAAACTCGAAGAAGAGAACATCAAGAAGATAATATTACTGATCGAGAGAGATCAAGGAATAAAAATCAAGGATCAAGTTGGAGAAATCGGAGTCGGAGTTAAACGTATACATACATACGTAAGCAAACAAAATCATGCGCCATCTGTGCAGGATAACATTATACTTCTCTCTGATGTTGATATCAGGTATCAGATCAGCTGATTTTATTTACCATTTGAGTTAAAACACAAGTCCTCCCCGTCCCCCGCCCCCATGTCTTCCCCTTAATCCAAAACATCAAAATACATCAGGGCTAAGGTGCACGCAGGTAGTCTCTCGAGATATCACTAATTATGGATCATTTAAATGCAATAAAAGTTATTGATAAATATCAAGGGGGAACAATACGATTTTTAACGGATTTTATTGGTGAATGATTAGTGTGCTGTACATTACAGCGAGCGTGTGTGTAGTTTCTTTCTCACATTTTAATACTTCTGTAACCTTGGAGTAGAAAAAAAAATCAACTATTTAAACTAATTTTTTTTCTGAGAGAAAAAATTTGGACACCATAAAGTGACAGCAGTCAACAAGGTATTTTTTTTTTTTTAACTATTCACCAATTTTTTCTCCTCTGGTTAACGATTATATTTGTCTTATTCAATCAATAATTGAAGCTTGTTTAAATAACTGCTTCTTTTTCATTAAAAATACGTACTGCACTATTGTAAAATCATTTCTTAATCTTGTACATTTCTAAAATGGACAATAATAATGTATGACTTGTTTATTTTTAATAAAAAATATTAAAAGTTATTGTTCTCCAATTCTCTTTTATGCATGAATCATTGTATTGTTAGGTCTCACTTGTGGATTACATTATTAATTTTGTAATGAAAGTTCATTTTACACGACCAATTTTATCAATACTTCATCAATCAAAGTAGTGATCAAGATGCCAAGCTCAAACCTGTACGCCATCAACCATGAAGGCAGAATTTTTTATCTCTCCACTACTGGAACAATGTGGAGAGAGTTTATGTACGTGGGCCTTGAGTTCAAACAAATGTCTGCTGCACCTCATTTTATGTGGGCCATTGGGAGCGATCGACAAGTTTATGTACACGTGCATGGCCTGGATATTCCAATAAGGATCAAAGAAGAAGCTTATGAAAATGAGGTAAATAAGTTATGATGTAGTAAAGTCAGTTAATTATGCTCTGTACTATAATATTTTGATAATTGTTTTAGCGTTGGTTACCTATTGAAGGATTTGGTGGAAAGTTACTGCCAACAGACAGATATCACTTTTCCAATCAAGATGGTACGGTCGATCGTAGCCGTGACAAAGTTAAATTACCATCCATGGCATGGCAGTGGGAAGGTGACTGGTGTATCGAAACAACCTTAGATGGACAACCATTAGATCATGATGTAAGGAAAAAAAAAACCACGAATCTTTTTGAAATTACCATTAGTTCAATTAATAACAATCTGTTACATGTTTTAAACAGGGCTGGACTTATGCTGTGGACTTTCCTGCTACGTACACTCCAAAAAAACAATGGAAATCGTGTGTTAGAAGAAGGAAATGGGTACGTTACCGTCGCTACAGCGCTATGAATTCTTGGTGCGCCATTGCACCTCTCCACAAGGATGCAACAAAAGTATGAATACTGTTTTAATTGACACTTTTTAAAAAACTTATTTATGGAAACTGTATTAACGAATTACTTTCAGGAACCTTTTATAGACGTTTCGATTGGAGGTCATCAAACACCAGGAGGCAATCCAGGAGGACTTATAGTTTGGGCAGTAACTGCTCACGGGAGGGTAAGATTTTTGTTTCAATGCATAAATTGATGTGCATTGATAAATTCTACTAGTAGAAAATGTCTAACTAAATACAATTAAATTAAATTATGATTAGCATTAAATGAAAGGTTTATTTAACAAAACATTGTATGCAGGTAATGTTTAGAGTTGGTGTTAGTACAACATCTCCTGAAGGATTACGATGGAGTGAGATCAAAATGAACTCAGGAGACGAAGCGGCTCAAGTCAGTGTTGGAGCAACAGGATTAGTTTGGCTGACGTTATTGAATGGAAAAGCTGTTGTACGTACTGGAGTCACTAGGGAAAATCTAATGGGTATTTGAAATATTTTTCGTATTTGAAAAAAAAAAATATAATAAAGCCTCCAATTGAATTCGCGGATTTTTGAATTAAAGGAGACGAATGGATTGAAGTGGAGCCACCACAACCCGAATTGCGTCTTACTCAAATTAGTGTTGGCTGTGATGCTGTGTGGGCCGTAACACACGAGGGTAGTGTTTGGTTTAGAAAAGGAATAAAAGGTGAAATGGGAGGTGTGTGCGAACAGCTAGCTGTTGGAACTGGTTGGGTTGAAATGTCCACTAAAATGATACTAGTTTCTGTAGCTCTAAACGACCAGGTAAGTGGAGCGGCTGTAGTTTGACTTTTTGGAGCTCTTAAGTTGTATTAATGTAAAACTTGAATCCCACAGGTTTGGGCTATTGGACATGAAGACAGGTGTTTGTATTATCGTACTGGTATTACGCGATCGGAATTGACTGGTAAAAAATGGAAAGCGATTAACGCGCCTTTTCAGTTGAGTAGAGCGAGTAGCAATGCCAGCCTATCTAGCAACAGACATAGTATTTGTGGTACTCCTCGCCAACAGCGTCATGCTTACGGTTCTCTGGTGAGTCGAAATAAAATTACGTGTTATAAATGTTGATTTTGGAAGTAGTAATTTGATTTTACGATGTTTTGGGTAGCAAAATCAAAGGCCTTTGAGCACTAGTGAAGCTTTAATCAGGGAATGGGAAGATCAATCGAGATCAGCCCCTGCACCCACTTCCTTGAAACTTTTTCAAAAACATCACGAGCTACCTGAAAATAGTATTCAAAAGTCAAATAAATCAATAACTAATCAAAGCCAAAGTACAAGGTGAGTTTTCAGAGTAATGAAGAATTTAACTTTTTATTTACTCCATGTGTGTAATATTTTTTTTCTTCTATAAACACAGTTCTGCAGGATCTTCCGAGCTCAATGATGTAAACGATAGTGTAGCTAATATAACGATATCCAATGAAACTTTAAATAAGAGTGGAGAGTCCATAATTGTATCTGGAAAGGGAATGGGCAGCACAGTTAAGGTAAATAAGTGAATAATCAAATGCCACAAGAGCAAGTAGGGAAATTTCGGTTTGGGTCGTAATGTAAATGCGATTTCAAGCTTCCTTTACAAAGAAATTTTTTTTGAAAAAGGTTGTAAACATAATTTTCAGGTCAATCCTGGGTCATGGAGTCCAGTACACTCAGTCGGGTCGATGGTTGGTGCCGAGGCCAATCCAGAAACTGATGGCAGTATATTTGACCCTGACTTGACTGGAGACACGGGTGTGTTTGGGGAAGACGAAAGTAATTCTGCTGTTTATTGGGCTGAATGTGATATGCTTTGGTGCAGAGTTGACGCTGGTGCGTGTTTACTGGACCCAAATAATCCGCCAAAATGGTAACTATACCTTAAGCTTTAGAATGTGTAAAATGTATTTTTATTTTTTCAATGCAAGCATAAAGGTGTGCTAACTATGCAATGTTAATTTTTACAGGATATTAGAAACAAATGGTTCGTCGCAAGGTGAAACAGCCGAACCATGGAGAGTGCATATTTTGAGTGAATTAAAAAGTAGAATGAAAAATGTTGATTTTGATTTCTCGCTGTGTGAAAAAGCCATTGAAAAGTTAGTAAGTTTTTACTACCAAATAATAAAAACAACAAAAAAATGGTTTAAAAAAACAACAGTTTTTATCCTTTTTTAGATCCTCGTGGGTAAAAAATGGCGAAGCCAAATGTAAATTAAAAGGTTCAGCTACTTTTGAAGAATGTATTGTAGAACTAGAATGGATAAGTAGCGATACTGGTTCATTGGATTCTGGCACTGTGACAATATTAAATCCTGATGGGGCAACTGCTCTTGTAATTTTATTCAATATTGATTATTTTCATTCTATTCGACACAATTTATTTCCTACTGTAACTCGTAAAATTATGATTATCAGGTTCAATTTCCCATATCAGAGATAGTTTGTGTGGTTTGCTGTAGCGAACCGGGCAGTCCACGTCTAGCCATTTATACTCCTAGATTAAATAAGTCGAAAATTCTGAGATTACAATTTGGCAGTGATGCAGAACTTGAAGATTGGATAGCACATCTCACTTCTGGTAACTATGCATATTCTTTTCTCAGATCAACAAGATTTTTTATTTCTCAAATCACTACAAAATTTAAAATTGATTCTAGTATCTTGCCAAATGAATAATGCATTTGGGCCACCGAGTTCGAATGCTATTTGGGCTACAACTGCTTTGGGTGATGTTTTCGTGTACGACCCAGTTCTTGCAGAGGTACAACTTTAACATGTCCTTTATGGAACTGAATCTTTTAATAAAACCAAAAACGTATACTATATTTATCAACAGGAAAATCAGTATTTAGAAGGCTTGTACAGTCAAGAACTCGACGTGGCAGGAAAAAGTTTGCCCTTTGAAAGTATTTTACACAATGGTTTTGGACCTGGAAGCTCTTTACACGCGTCAGTGTGCATTCATAATGATGCAGACAGGTAAAATGAATATAAATTAAACTTGAAAAGATTTTCTTGAATATCTTTTTGAAGCATGTATGTTTTTTCCAGAATATCGTTTAATTTTGTTTGCTTCTCGTGGACCACCAACAAATACAACAAAAGCATAGAGAGTAACGACGTTGCTTTTCACTTTAATCCGCGTCTGAGTGAAAGTGTGATCGTCAGAAACACGTATCAGAACAATCAGTGGGGTGACGAGGAGAGAGGTGGTGAAAGTCCGCTCAGAGCTGGCTCGGATTTTTCTCTGATAATCAATTGCGAAGAGCGGGGATATCGGATTTTCATTAATAATACCGAGTTCACGTTTTTCTGTCACAGAATACCACCACACAATGTAACTCATTTGCGAATCAAAGGAAAAATGACGTTGTGCAGCGTAATTTATAAGTCAAAATCTGTGAGTTGACTCATTGCGTTCACTTTTTTTTTTTTTTTTATTCTCTCTGCACAATAGCTGTTTCAAAACGTTTTTACTTAGGTGATTATCGAGCCAATATCAATGTTCTGGAGACAAATGGGAGGACACTTGAAGAAAGTTGAAACTTGCAATTCGGGAGTGACTTGGGGTATCGCTTACGACAGCACACCTTGGGTTTATACAGGCGGTTGGGGTGGCACTTTTTTAAAAGGTAAAGTAGGCGATTAATTTTTTTCTCTCCTGTTGTTATCCTTTGTTATTTTATGTTTTTGTCTTTAGGCTTAGATTTTAGTAATACTGACGTCAATCCGATGATAGATACCCATAATTATTACATTTACGAAAATCAGCGCTGGAATCCAGTGACTGGCTACACATCTCACGGCCTGCCAACGGACAGGTACATGTGGAGCGATGCTTCCGGACGGCAGAAGCGTACACGAGAAAATACAAAATTACTGTCTTGCCATTGGCAATGGGTAACGATTATTTTTTACCGAACTTTTTTTGTTCAAGCAAGTATTAAGTGATGTATTCTTAAAATATAGTGTGTGCACGTATTTTAGGTGTCCGAGTGGATACTGGACTTTCATACTCCAGGAGGAGTCGATCGCGATGGTTGGCAATACGCGACGGATTTTCCATCCCAATATCATGGAAAGAAACATTTCACGGATTACGTAAGGCGAAGAAGATGGTTTAGAAAATGCCAGTTAACCACTTACGGGCCTTGGAAAGAACTAGGAAATACCAAATTAGTCGACGTGTCCTTATTTGTATGTAATGCGCGTTGTTTTAGCAAAAAATATTCTTAAATGTTTTTAGTAAGCAAAATAAAATTTCAAATGCGTGTTTAGACCTCTGATGATCCAGATTCAGATTCACCTATTCACGTATGGGCAGTTGCTACAAATGGAGAGGCATTATTTCGACGTGGTGTTTCCAAATTTTGCTTAACGGTACATTTAATGCAAAAAGATGTCGGAATCGTCATCTTATTCAAGACAAATTACATGATAATTTATTTCAGGGTGTTTCGTGGGAACATATTCCCAGCGATCAACCATTGATCAATATTTCAATTGGTCCTAATGGACAAGTTTGGGCTGTTGGCAAAAATGGATCGACTTACTGGAGGTTTGGGGTTACTCGTAGCAAACCAACAGGTAAAAAATATCACATTAATTGTAAAACTCGAATAACAAACGTTATCTTGCAATTATTATTATTTATTTATTTTATTTTATTTTTTTTTCAAAGGGGAATCTTGGCAAAATGTAGAGCCACCACAAGGAATGCACATAAAACAAATTGCAGTTGGTTCAAACGCAGTGTGGGCCCTGGACAGTTTGGGAAAGTTATCGGTTCGCCGCGAAATTCAGCCAAACGTATTTCCCGAAGGCACACATTGGCAAACAATAACTTCAATGATAAACGATCCCATTCATATCGGTGAATATCATTCATGAATGCTTCAAAATCTACATACATGCGACATTCCTTGTTTCGATACAAATTCTATTTTGATTCTTTATTTAACACAGGTGTTAACACTGAAACCGTAAACACTGAACTTTCGATACCTTCGCCTATACGTAATTTTTCTGCAGAACTGCTAAGCTGTTCGTAGTCTATTTTATTTTTCTTTTAACACTTTTATTCTTCTTTTCTGTACTAATTCACTTAATTTTTACAATAGAAATGGATTTGAAATGTGAATATGTTTTTTTTTCTTTTTTTTTTTTTTTTCCTTCACAGACGTCTCTGTAGCAAATGCCAAACAAGGATTTAGGCATGTTGCAGTTGGCCACATTCCTGGACAAGTTTGGGCGGTGTCGGGAGCTGGACTGGTGTGTCGAAGGATCGGTATTACAGATGACAATCCAGCTGGTTCTGGCTGGGTCACAGGCATAGGGGTAAGTTTGAAATAATACATGTTTCTCCATGCGGCAATTTTATAATGTGATAAAGTGTGGAACCACGTATTATAAGCCTTTATTTAAATATTCAGTACATAATTATTTTCTTGCACAAAGCCGAGTCGTGAACATTTACGCCTACCAGCACCCACGAACGGGAAACATTTGCCATGTAAATAATTATATGATCTAGAATATTCTTTACTTTTCGGTCCTAGATACGTACTGCACCATATTAAATATTATTAAAAGATACATTTTAAACCAAAAATCTCATTTTGGAATACTATTTGGATTACTATTACATTTTGGAAGTGGTTTAATTTTTTCTCTTCAAGATACGAATTTCTGTATGTTTTTAAGAAATTAAAAATATTATAAGGTGAGATAAGGTGAGAAAGTCGCATTTTATGATAACGTTTAGTGTCAAATTTTTATTTTTACTATATATTTGATTCAATACGAATCTCCAAACTTTGATGAATTAGTTTATTACAATTAAAAACAGTGAAATAAATAGCCTCTTTAGAATATATTATCTTACCACTTGATCGGCTGCAAGCTCCAATCAATCAGATCACGAATAGGCTAGGTTCTCGTGACAATGTTTTATAGTTAATTAGGAAATTCAAAAAACTGAGGTTTAAGAAATTTATTTCATGTATACTAACTTTCAAATAACTAAGCAGCAGTTTTCGATACTAGTGCAACGACTTCATACACTATATAAAACGTCCAACATGGGAAAATTATTTTTTTGAAAAATTGTTTAGAAAAATACACGTTATAAAAATAAAAATTAATCCTACAATACAATTTTTATTTTTGTACTAGACAAACGTTAGTAATTGGCGTTAATCAAAAATAAAATTCGATTTTATTAGTAAAGAAACGAAAGAATGTAAACAATCAACATATTATTAGTCAGTTTTAAAGTACAAAAGTTTACTGAACAATGAAAAAAGGATTAAAAATATAAAAATGTATACGATTTTAGTAGTAATAGCAATGATGAGAATATTTTCCATTATTAGTTTAAAGTAACAAGATAAATATATTAAATATTTAGTATTAAAATTCGACAATATTTATTTATAGAGATATTTACACAAGCATATTTCGATGGTATTTTAGGCCAATTGGCAGTACATATCTGTTGGAGGACTCGTGAACAAAACAAGTTAAGTATCTTGTATGACTTCAATGTAAGAAGTATAGTTTATCTCGGTACCAAAGTCAGCTCATGCAGTACAGTTGCTGCGCACAAGGTTGAGAGTATGAATTAACAATAATTTAGAATTTTAGAATTTGTAAATAATATTCTTACAAATTTTCAAAGAAATATTTAATCTTTTCCTACGATCTTATGTAACGGTGAATTTCATTTAATAAGTAAGTAAAGAAGAGTAATCTATACCAATGAATTATATTTTTAATAATTTTTTGAGCAAATCAAATAAATTCAATTTGATGAAATTATTTAAAGAATAATTTTATTATTTGGTAACATATTTCAGAGACATTAATTAGAAGACTTATTTTAAAGTGTCCCGTCAAGTAAAAAGTTACATAAAATAAATTATACACGTAGAAATGCATTGTTGAATAATTTTAAACTAAACGTTGCGAAAACTTTGTTTTAATAATCGTACAAGCATTTTTTTTTCACTCAAAAAGTAATCGATTAAAATATACGTATGCACTTTTTTGCTTGAAATAAATCTATTGTAACTACAAAAAAACTTCTCAAGAAATGTCTTTGAAATTTTGAAAAGTTGAATAAATTGCGATTAATTGTTTAGTTGAAAATTTTATAACTGTACTTGAATAGCTTACATATTTTCGTAAAGATATATA
>NW_019379845.1:352011-418001 GCF_000648655.2 Copidosoma floridanum | reverse complement strand
TTTTTTTTTTTTTTTTTTTTTTTTTTTTTTTTTTTTTTTAATTTACAGTAGCTGTCTACTTTTTTAAGCACATTGAGTCTTATACTGAGAGAAGAAAATAATAAAAATTATAGAGAAATTCACAGCAAAAATTACCATTCCGCACAGTATAGCGAATATGCTAACTGGGAAAAAAGGAAAAAGTTATTATTTTCAATAATAATAATCATTGTTGTTTTAACATTAAAACTTATAGTTTTAGTAGTTAAATTAGAAAAGTAAAAATCACCATGCTGGAACAGTAAACCTTAAAAGGATCGGTTAATAAGCTTTTCTTTGCCCCATCAAAATTTGTACTGTTTGAGCCATAAGTATAACTGCCAAAACCGAGCTATAACAATAATTTTTATTGTTAAAAATAATAATATTGTCCTTTTTTACCAGCTTGCATCCGATTTACTGTGTGGAACGGTAGAATGGTAATTTTTGCTGGAATTTCTCTATAATTTTTTTTCTTTTTTTCTCTCAGTGTATTTTTTCAAATTTTTATAGTCATTTTTATTTTCGTGTACTTTTTTTTGTTTCCTGATAATTGAAAGTGAAGCAAAAAAAGCGATCTTGTGAAATTAAAGTAATTAATCAGTGGTGTATTTTTAAAAAAATTCCAAGTGATTATTAGAGTCTAAAATAGTACTTTTTGCAAAGCATGACGGAATATAATATGTGCAGTACCTAACATAAGTACGTAATTCTTCTACTGATTGTAAGTGGGACATAAGTACCTAATTCTTCGAATTTCGATAATTTACTTACGTAACTAAATAACTTGTACGGATACATATACGTCATCTATTATATATAGTATATATACATATATATTATGTATATATGTACAAGCTTCGACTATTGTGTGTACAAAATGTGCATATGTGCATAATAGATAATATACACGTAACTTTGACGGCGACGTCAAGTGCCGGTGTCTATTTACTACTGACGCACACGTTTCAATTTTCGACTCATGACAATTAATATATTTTTTCACACCATTGCAAATACTTTTGCCTGTCAATTTAAAATTTTTCACTCACTATCAGCTTTTTTTTCAGCATCAGCATATTTATTTCAGTACAATAAATGAGATGTCATAAAAATATTTTGTCCGTACACATATTATATACACATGATTGGCTGATCGTGTATTGTTGTTTGTATACCTGATTGCACCGAAGTCGTGTGTATACTCGTTAGGATTTATGCGCTCAATCTGCGCTTCATGTTTTTAGAGATTTTCTCATTTGCTGTGGGATACAATTCGTTCGCTCGGCTCGTATTCTCGATTACATTCAAATTATATAAATATACTCTTCGGTTGAAAATTTCAAAAACGCCTCGTCGCCGTTTACGACGAAAAGAAAAAATATGCGTTGTTTTTTTTTTTTTTTTTTTTGCGAATCAACACTTATTTTTTCCACTTGCTTTCCTGGTCCGCGATAATATTTCATATATTTGTCAATGCCACAAAACGTGTTCGAATGCGTATACGCGAGGCGGCAATTAACGTCAATCCAAAGCAATATGGTATATAGGTACAAACGAATTTTCCAATCGATCGTTCATTGGAGCGAGCGTTGACTAATAATAGGGGAGTGCACGGCGCACGTATATAGCCGACGATTCAATTACGCGCTAAATCAGGTGCCGACAATACCAATCGGAGACTACGTACTATGTGACTCTTTTGCACACACATCGCCGTGTCACCTCGGCGAATCTGGCGGAAATTCAATTCTTTATTTTTAACGATCAATACGATATAACACTTACATCGCGGCGCACCTACAAAAGATCATTCGTTCATCGGATTTTGATGCAATTACATTGTAGCTAAAAATATAAATTTTTCAATTCGATGTTCTATAAGTTAGCCGGTACACCTCTCGAAAAGAATATAATATGCAGTAAGGACAATTCCTGTGTAGAACTCCGTGCGCTTTGATCGTCACCGCGACCACACGTGTATTTATATATAATATATTGTACCTACCGTGTGTACAACCGAGCGACAATTACCGATAATTAGCTGTTGCGTGTATGAACGATCGAACGAAAAAAAAAAAAAAGGTTGCTGCACCACTTTTTTTAATTGCTGAGAAACTGCATTAATCATCCTAGAGTGCAAGAGGAAATCGTGCCTTTTTTTTTCCTCGTCTGCATCCGAAGCGTTGGACTTAATCTTCTGGACTCGCATGTTCTTAGATTATTAATTTGTGCGAATATTTCGCGCCGATGACAGTCGTAGACTTTTTTTCTTACGAATAATCCTATTTGCATAGGTGAATCGTTATACGTTTGATCGACAGTTTTTTTTTTTTTTTTTTTTTTTTTTTTTTTTTTTTTTTTTTTTTTTTTTTGATGGATGATTGATCGCAGTTTTTTGATTTGCGCTGATGTGCGTCTCTATGAGCGAGCGTTTTTTTTTGAAAAATCTCAACCGATGGAATAAAAACTACTACTAGTGAGTCAACAAAGCTTAACTATCCTACTGATTGTACTAGTATGAAAATATAATAAAACTAAGCATACTCGCATGTATCATCCAGTAATATTTTTCAAAGAAATCTAATATTTTATTCACGCGTACAATTATTTATTGTTATCCACTGTATTTTCACATCGAAATTTCTTACATGATAAATAATCGCACTCGATTTTCAAGCAGATCGCAAAAGAGAGGAAAGAACTAATAAACGTGCAATCGCGTTTGATTTCGTAAGGTATGGTTTTTCGATCATAAAAAAAAAGGTTTTAATCAGGCCATTTAGTTTAATGAGACTAAACAAATTTTTGTTTGAGACCACGTAGTCTAGTGTACTCAATTAATTTTTTTTGTTTAAATTAATGAAAAACGTGTTGCGGTTCAAAATTCGTTCCACGATCAGTGAACAATAGTTTAATTTTTCAAGTTACCCAAATTTAACAGTACAAAACGTATTTAACGGGAAAATGAAAAAACATTGTCAACAAGTAAACGGGAAAAAAATTATGAACGCAATTAACGTGTTGAACGAGTGTTTAATGCAAAAACATTTGTTTCTTATTTTCATTCGACTTCCATGAATTGATTGAAAAATACAATAAAATAAATAAATCAATAAAAAAATGTTTTCTCAAGCAAGTTCGCCACCTCCGATCTGTAAATTATTATTCAGAGCTGACATGTACAAGCCGTGTTGTCTTTTGTAAATGAAATAATGGCACAAATGAAACAAAAAATCGGGGTAAAGAAAAAAAATTCGAATTGGCAAGTACTTATAACATTCAGCGAGCTAGCCGTGCCGGCGCGAAGGCCAAGGTCCTGCACAGTCCACACCTTGACAGTCGCGGTCACGGTTTTTGTCATTGGCCGGTTAAAGGCCGAATGTGTACTTGCGCATGATAATTCGTAGGCAGACTCCGCATGTACGACCGAGCTGTGACTATATAATAAAGCGACGCGACGGTCCTTATAATATCCGCCGGAACTCGATGTAAGCTCGTTCTCGTGGTAAAATGTTATACTTGTACGTACACCTGTAATAAGTATACACGTATAGTGCAAGTGCACGTGTTGCGCGTGAATTCATGCGTCTAATCTGTAACTACTTCTGTAATACGGAAATCAAATAAGGTGTGAATATCGAGCAAAGACAAAGCCACGTTGGGAAACTTTGAACTGTATTTTTTTTTTTTTTTTAGTACAAATTTTAGGGATTCCTAACAAACGCACAGTTTGGGCTAACATTTTTAAGATTTACAATGATGGAATACCGTGTGATGTTGCGGACATACCCGAGTTTAATCATCAATGGCGCATTGATGTTTGTTATAACAATGATTATCTTATTTCATTGGCTTTACAGTAATAAAAATGTGCAACGAGAATAGTCCATTCTAAAATTAACATCGGAATTTATTATTAGCATTTAACGTGACGCAAGAAACTCATAACTTGCAAATTCAATAAAATAAAAAAAAAATAAATAAAAAAATATTGTAACATTATTTCATTAATATCTTACATAAATTACTTTCAATTACGAATAAGTACCCTTACATAATTTATTTTTTCTTACTCATACCGTAAGTACTTCAGTTATGGGCGCGTAAAAGCTGTTTGTACATTACTAAAATTATATTACTGCATCTTACTCGATGATAAAAACTGCACGTGCACAAATTAATAAATGAATCAATACACAAAAAATATTAAATAAAAAAAAAACCTTTCTCAGTGTGATCTAATGCGTCTAAGATCAATTGCATATACTTAATACTACAAGTTGAAAGTCTATACCGAGGTCTATTAACTCTAAGGTCTACGCGCTCGTACAAGGCTGTTGCGATTATTTTTTCTATACATGTACATGTTTTTTTTCCACAATTTCTCTCGATTCTTGTCAGTGGAGAGAATTCCGTATAAGGTTTTTTCACTTCAATTTAAATCGTGTAAATTCATATCTGTTATGTTTAAAGAAATAAGATGCTATATTGAACGAAAAACTAATTTTTCGCATCATAAATTTTGCCTCTTAGTAAAATGTTAATGTTTTCAACTTTTGAGAACTTAAGCCAATTATTTGAATTTTCGTTTACATGAGAGATTCTTAATGAACTTTTATAAATATATCATTAGTAAAGTCGTTTGACTAACGGATTTAATTATTGATAACTTTTTTTTTTACAATTAACTATTTAAAATTTTGAGACCTGCAAACATTTTTATACCATAAGTGTACAGAGTAAAAATCAAATGTTAAGGTAAGCATTAAAACCTCCATGAGTCCAAAAACTAAAGAATTTTATCACTAGACTTTAGTATACATGGATCGTATAGAAAAGAAAATATACGGTTGAATAAATAGAGACATGTTTTTTTATTCTAATTATCGACATCAAGTTTATTTATTCCAACAAAATAAATAAAAAAAACGCAGAAATATTTACTTGTATTGTTGGTTCAGCTGGTTTTCATTTGACGTATTTAAATGTTGTAAAAAATTGGTATTAAAATTTACTGTATACAGTTTTAATGGACTTTAAAATCGTTATTTTTTTTTTTTTTATTTTGAATAAAAATGATTTGATTTTGTTTTAAGGTGTCAAAATATAATCCTAACTTTTTCTTCAACTTTTACATATCACTATATTTTTAATAGCTTTTTTTACCTAGTCACAACAATGTGCTGATAATTAGAAAAAATACAAAGTTTCAATACGTGCAATTGAAGCTGATGCAGTTGAATTATTTAATTTTCCAACAATTGCAGGCAAATTAAAATATACATGACTGGAAGGTTACAGCATTAACAAGAGCATGATTAACATTCTCTTTGAAAAAAGAAAAACTAATAATGAGTAGCAGTTTGTTGTACCAAGGTTATTGCCATTGTATAATTTATAGGAAAATAATTTACGTAGAAATCATTGAAAGTGTAGTTTTTTGACATTTAGGTCAATAATAACAATCATCTAAATGAATAGAAAAATTGATTTTATTGATTATAGTTTGATGACACATTGATTGTAATATTAAATTCGTCAATTGGGTATAAAATTTGTAACAATTGCTGCACTCATAAACTTGTCAAGTTTTGATGCATTTTTTTCAGGATTAAAAAATCATAGTAAAAATTAATTTGTTAAGGCTTGTCTGCTTTACAGAAGTTATTTGTAGGTTCGCTAGAGCAAAAAATAGGAATACATATTAACTGTCTACGTTTTTTTTGTATAAAAAATATTAATCAAATTTGGGGGTGTTCGTTTTATGTAGAACACCCCTTTATTTTATTTTTTCCACGGAAAATCGAAGTAACAAAATAAATTTTCAACACCCGTTGAGCCTTGTGGTGTTTTTTTTTTTTTTTTTTTTTTTTTTTGAAACTTGAAACGATTGGCGGAGAGGTGATTTATAATGTCGAAAAAAAATTAATCTACTTCTCCAAATGTTCCAAATCACGTTTAACTATGTTTGACGGGGTTTCTAAATTTATATGATTGATAGGTGTTTTGTTAATTATTAAAAAATAAAATAGGTAATTTTCTCTATTTTTTCAAACTATGAACAAAATTAATACTGGATGGAATCTCCAAAATTTCTGCAGAACATGTTTTAACAAACATAAAAAAGAAACCCCGATTCCACTGAACCCTCCATGTAAAACTATATTATTTTAAAACAATAAAAAAAAATAGTGCGTTAATCCACACACGTTATTACTTACATGTCGATAACTCTGACCAACCAGCGTCTTTCCTCAGTTCGATCTTCTTTTCTCGCGCGAATATTTCACTTCACCCTCGCGGGCGCTTATCGAGAAACAAACTGAAGTATAAGTAAAAAAAATTAAAAAAAGAATCTTTATCATATACAAACTATCGATCACACCCGCTTACACACATACACGCATCACGAATTGCACATCGTTAACCAAAGACCGCGTTCTCACGACTAAGAGCAAGTACATAGGCGCAGAAAAAAAAAAAAAAAAAAAAAAAAAACGATCAAAAGATCGAGACTAAACGCCGAACGCAACGGCGCGGATCAGCTTGTATGACGGTCGCGCGATCGAGCACAGTGCCATATATATATATATATATGTGTGTGTGTGGAGGAAAAAAAAAGGAGCACCCACTAGACGCTGCAGGTGACGAGCGGAGATAGAGCGCGGCGTTAAGCGCGGCATCGTATGTATAGTCACACGTACACGAAAGTTCTATAAAGGTATGGGTGGGTGTGTATAACGCCGCGCTTATTTGCGCTCTTTTCTCTCTCGCTTGGGTTCATTTACGCGCCATGTAAGCGCACGTCTACGAGGGTTAGAGAGAGAGGGAGAGAGAGAGATCGGTAAGTACTTAAGGCGCGCAACGCCGCGTTCGCGATAAGATCGAGCGTTTATCATTTATTGTCCGATTCGATATTGTTGTATATGTGTATACGTACGCGTATACCTGCCTTCTTTCCAGGGGAATCGCGAGCGTTAATGTCTGCGTACGTACGTTGCGTCTTTTTTATTTTTTTTATTTTTATCATTTGATGTCGGGGGATTAAACGCCGCGCGTTTTTTTTTTTTTTTCTTTCTCTCGGTACTATAATTGTACATGTCGATACAAAGACGATGGCCTGAAGTTTTATACTCGAACGCGCGCTGGCGAAATCGTACAATCGAAGAATAAATTGCGAAGTTGCGCTCGAGAAAACGTGCCTCGCAGGTGAATTTTTTTTTTTTTTTTTTTTTTCTCTGTTTATTTATTTTTTGGGGCTTTAATTGTGTTTTGGTATTTTTTTACAAATCGAGGCGTTTTTGATTGCTGCGAATCGTTAACGGGTACAAAAGTACTCTTACTTTTACGATTAATCATGAAAATGTTTATCGCCAAACCGTTTACTAGTGATTTCTTTGATAATTCTTTTTAAAAAATTTTTTTTTCAAATTAATTGGGTTAAGAATAACAGATTCCGATAGTTTTTACTAAATCGCAGATTGCATTTAATGTTTTTTTTTTTTTTTTTTAATCGTCAAAATTCTTAAGAAAGTATTTATTATAATATTAAGTGCGAGACAATCTTACGCATTTAATCTTATAAACGCGCGAGTTCAATGAGTTGCTTTTATTATTAACGCTGCGTCTAGCACGAATTGACCAATAAAACTTCTTATCTAGCTGTGCATATTTGCATTGTGATGCTTTGTATATCGGCGTTAGTAACGCCGATTGCTTTTCCATTGTTTTGCGCTTTTATCGATGAAATGCGGTTCAATTAAAAAAAAATAAAAAAATACATGTGAACATCTTTAATTATTTTGTTTTTTTTTTTCTTTTTTTTAATTTAAACAAATTACATGCACGCGTGTGACGGTAAGAAGATAAATTTTTTTATTCAATTTTATAACAAAATGTACAAAGCAACTTCAGTATACTATGGTTAAGTATTCCAATGGTCGACCCTTGTTAGGTATAGACAATTATACTGGTCTGATCTAAGAATTTAGTTTCGCATTAGTTCGGCCTTGGGTATGTATAATCTCTACCCTTGGGACACTTTCTGTCATCAGATATCATAATAAATTATTATCTGTTATATCGATAATCATTCGAAATTTCAAACGAAGGGAATAACGATATTTTACCTATATTTTTATCCATAAAAAATCATCTTCGAGACTTGAATCGTAGAAAGCATTTAAATTTATGAAAAACTTTTCGCTTTTTCACATGAGTGTATGGGGAGGTAAATAATTTTAAAAAAACGTTCAATGGTGGTAATGTCATATTTTTGTATTTATTCAAAAACAAAAACAACGTTTCGGCCGTTTGGACAACGTCCCGGCCCTCATCAGGTACAAAAAGCTATGAGAAATAAAAAATACCTTTGACCCTCACGAAAGGGATGTAAAATCGACAAAGTTTCGTGTTTAGCTGATTTTATACTCTGCACATATACAATTAAGATATACAATAGTAGTTACACGTACGCAGTACAACCAAATTAGAATCGCAAGCAGTCCTTAGCGAGAAGCATATACTTAAATACTATAAATAATGAAAGAGGCCCCCCAAAAATCATGTACATCAAGTTAGTCCTCTTTCCTAATTGAATTCACGAGAGACTTACAACAATTTTTCAATTTTTTTGTATCCTGTTGTCTATGAATATTGAAGTAATGTACGTTGAACATTTCGGAAAAAAGGCGTTTTCTATAATTTTGTTCTATGTCTAAAATTGTTATCTTATCAAAATTGAAGTTATGTGCAAATTCAATGCTATACTGCGATAGTACAGATACATCCTTTTTTTTCTTCATGTCTCTTTTGTGTTCTGCCATTTATTAATTTTAGAACTCTTGATGTTCCACCGACATAATAGCAGTTGCAATTTGCACATGGTATATGTGGTAAACGACGTTTTTTTTATCGAGTGACTCAGTTATATCCTCACCAAGGGAAAAAATGAAATTTGATTATCTTATTGTTTAAACTGTGTACAAGACCTATGTGAAGCTTTTTACAATAATGTTTAATATGACTGTGCAAGTGGGGAATATACGGTAATGATAAGATGAGTTTGTAAGTATTATCATTTCTACTGCGACTGTTAATCATATTTATGTATTTTAAGGTATATTTCCTCTTTTATTCACAAATTTATCAATACACTTTTGAGGATAGTTGTTATCTAGTAAAAATGTATTAACCAATTTTTAATTATTATCATGGAATTGAGAGTCTGCTAATTTAATGGAAAAGTCTAATGGTGTGTAAATAAATTTTTACATTGATCGCAACAAGTACAGGATTTTTGTTTTGGCAAATTATTATAAATTTCAACAGAGACAAAGTAAAATAATGAACGCCACATCTGATAAAAATCTCATCGAATTATCTTAAATACGACTCCAGTTGAGATTAAAAAAAAAAAAAATATAACAAACGTAGTTTTATTTAAATAAATGAATAACTATATTGAGCTGATGAAGATTGTTTATAGTAAGAAATTAAGGTATGTATACACACCTCAAAAAATATAGGTATTTTTATATGCCTCATGAGAAAAATAATAAGAATAATTAATAGGGTTCAAAGTAGTAACTTTGTAATTTTTAAAATAAAAATGCATTTTAAAAAACTGAAAAAAACTGAGACAAAAATTTCCGTAATATTTCTTAAAAAAACTAAATTTTTGTATATTGTAAAACACGAATTTAAAGCCTCGAATCATTTAATCATCGAAGTATTAAGTAATATTGGTCTACCGTAATCCCAACGAATCGACGGATCATACACATACTCTCAAATTCACGGGTTTAATTAAACAGAAATATTTTTACAACTTTTACAATTTTTTAGACCGATCCCTAACAATTTTCACACTTGTCAGGGGGAAAATGTCATTTTTTTTACAAAATAGGAGAAAATTAAAACACAAAAAATAAGTAGGGCAGGCACACATACCTACCAGGCCCAATATGCAATATAATGCAAATAAGCAAACCACCTAGTGTTAATTATCTTATTGAAAATATCTAATTCTTACACTTGAAGTAAAAGCTGTCCCATAACAAGCGCCTCCGGTCAAAAGAGCAAAAGCATTATTAGAGCCACGAAGTTAGAGACTTACGCAAGTGGACTCGTTCTCCGGTATCCAGCGTCTATTGTCGGCCCATCGGAGATCGGATGAGAAGTGATCGGCTAACATTGCGGGCAAACCGCGGTCAACTATTTCGCACACCTACATCGGCACGCAAATTAATACCATTGCACGCGTGACGCGTTTTTAACTTTATTATTATCATTATACCTTTGTTGAGTTGAGCTGCATTGGCGAGCTCCTTTGGTTTTTCTTGATCTCCTTGTCTTCGGTGCCGAAGACTATTGATCATTATTCTCGCACCTACTTGCAAGTGTATAGGCACGAATGTAGAAAATATATCGGTTTTGCGTGACTGTGTTGTTTCTTTTAGGTAATTAGCTATGTACATGCACATTATCGCACAATAACATTCATGTTCTATTATTTACTAGATTCTGGAAATGGNTTTTTAATAGAGCTATTTTTGGTAATCATAAACAACATAATTTTATTTGTAAAATCTATAATCTTTAATTAAGTAAAACAAACTTTTGGTGTATATAGACATGAGCAGAACTAATATTTTAGCCGAAAAAAATATTCTTTCTAATACTACAACTTAACTACCAAGTACTGCTTTCTTTTTGTTGCATTTAAAAAAAATTTGTTTCAGATTACTACAGTAAAAAAAATTATTTGACAATAATGAGAATTAGACTTAAGAAAGTTCACTCACTAAGAGAATTAACGTCAATATATTGATAATACTTTAAACAGAGATGAATTAGTGTATAAAAAATCTTTGATTTAAATTTCAAGTCCCTTTACAGCTTATAAAGTGAGATATTGTTAATTTTATTTTTGAACTTTTAACGTGACTTTAACTTATAACTACATTAATAGTTTAAAAATCTGTTTCTTCTTTAAATTCAGTTGAAATGGGTTCAAGTCCTTTAAAATCAAAATCGAAAAAGTCAAAGGAATTGACGAAAAAACAATTGACTAAATCTCTCGATAATGTAAAACAAAGTTTTAACCCTCTTGAAGTACATAAGTATGCCACATCACAAACGAGTTCATATTTTGCCACCCCAAACAAGAATTTCAGTGTTTCTCAAATTAATCCTCACATAAGAGGAGACACGAGTCCACTTTTTGATTCCAAAGCATCAATTCAAAACAAATGAAATTCTGACTTGTTGTATAAATTGTTGAGGCTACATCAAAGACATACAGGAACATTTCAAGAAGACGAAAATTGGCAACAAAATCAACAGCAAAATCAGCAACAAAATTGACAGAAAAATGAGGAATAAAGAGCAATAAATAATGTAACAACAATATTTCATTATCACGTAATTTAACAGAAAGAGTAAGGGAATTTAGAGAGCAATGTATGTTTCAAGTAAAATCACAGGAATCTTGTCAAATTTACGAAAACGATATTCTGATGAGAAATCTGACCAGTAAGTTTTAATTTTGTACATAAACTTTTATTTTTTTTACAAAGAATTGGGTAATTTACATGAATGCATTTCCTCATGAGGGAAATTTTTTTCGTGACGGCACGTGCGTCCTAAGACACGTTTTATGTATAAGGTGTACCATGCACTGTTATAGTACACAAACAAACTATCTAAATTTGTACTTTTCGGAAAAAAGTCGTTTGTAAGAAAAAGTATGTCTTTTTACAAAGTATTATTACTATTATTCATTTGTTTGAACATAATGTCTGGGTTTGTCGCACAGCCAGGACAAGTGTGTAAAGATTCGTGAATAAAAATTTCACAATCCAAGCAAAATGTTTGCGTACATTTTTCACAAACGTAAACCTGCAAAATATATTATGTTGCCTAATAAATGCCTAAACAACAAAGATAATTTAAGAGTCAAATACGTACCTTCTTGTCAAGTTCAACAAAAGTTTTTTGGCATGCGTAACAACTCTGTGAGTTTCCTTCGTACTGTACTTCTTTGAAATGTTTTATAGGAAACAAGTAATGATACGATCGTGCCAAATGTGGAGCAGAAACCAGTGTTAGTCCACATGCCCTACATTCTACAGGTAACTCGCAGTGTTTACTAAAGCACTGGGGACACAGGTATCCTGGATTTGTGAAGCGAGAAGTTTCATCAGGCTTGTCAGCATGACTGAAAAAAATTAACGATACAAGGATAACGTTGAGGTGACAAAGAAAATTAAAAAAAAAAAAAAAAATTCAAACAAAACTCACCACATGCACACAGCCACTGATAATTCTGTTGTAGATGCGTGTAGAGCGTGATGAGGGAACCCCATTTTGACCAAAGCTGCATCTAATCTCATGGCTGCAGGTGGTGGGTCGACTTGAGCAGTTAATTTTTCTTTAAAATGCTTATCATCCAATACAACTCCGTGCTCTCCACCAGTGTTAACAGCCAATAATTTACAAATATTCAATTCCGCTGCCAATCCAATCACACTGCATCGTACACTTTCGGCTTTCAAAGTCTAACATTTTCAAGAGTAATTTATTAATGACAAATTCTGAAATCAATTTGCAATGGAGAACATCAACACAGAAAGCCAACCTTTATTGTTTCACCTATATCACCAGGATCACAAGTAGTTAGTGAACCCATAATGACTAATATTTCTTTGCTTGCATGAGATGGAAGCAATTTTAATGTTTTCAAAGCAAGGTCTAACGAGTTTTGCAGTGAAGGTTCTCCAGTAAATGAAGTTTGTTGTAAATTATTCAGGTCCTTAAAGAAGTTTACGGATAAAATTTTTAAAATGCCAGCACACTTACACTTTAACCATATGGTGAATGTAGTACCTTAAGAGGCTTCTTAGAATTTCCTGTTAAATCAGTAACTTTTTCCGCCCTCTTATTTCTAGAAGCAATGATACCTAATTGGCTGATTGGATTTTGGTAAAAAAATTCTTCTATAAAATCTTCAAGAAGCTGAATCAAACAAATAATTGGTAATGAACAAATGAAAAAAAAATTGAAACTAATAAAGAATGATAACTTTATTTTACCTTGAGAGAGCATAAAAAACGTGTTGGTTTCAAGTCCTGATTTGTCATTGATTCAGAACAATCAAGAATAATGAATAAGTGTCTCATCATTCCCAATCGTGATCCTTCTTTTCTGTCCAGCTGCCTTTTTCTTTTTGCCTTGTGTATGATATCTGCCACTGAAGCTTCAAGCATTCCATGATCATCTTCTTGAATTGCTTCCCTGAATAGTAAAAAAGTTATTATTGAAATTATTTTTTTTTAATATTTAGCAACGGAAAAATAGGAAAAATAATTTACCATGTTTTTTCATAACCAGTTTCCCACCTATACTCCTTTTCTTCTTCTTCATCAGCCATTTTCACTGAATATTAAATATAATAAATGACCTTATTATGGAAATAATAAGACATGCTCCAAAAAGTTTAAAAATAATTTTTGGCACGTATAAAAATAAAAGTAAATCATTATGAAAGAACTTATTAAATTACACTTGAATTTTCACTTAATTTAATAATACAAAATAATAATAATATTAATCATAAATTTAATTACTGTTTTAAAGTTGATGAAAAAGCTCCCAAGAAGTATCCTAATAACTGACAGCAAATGTTTTTTGAAATTAGGTGAAAAAGTCGCTTATTACAAAAGATAGCTATAAACTATGGTAAGTTTAATTATTTGCCAAATGAATAACCTTAATTAACCAAAGCCGATTGTTAAGATAAACGAAAAATCCGACTATTTTCCACTGCTTTCGTAAATTTTCTGTCGTAAACTGTTTTAAAAACAAAACAAAGATGTAATTATTTACAAAAGTTTGTCACTGCACAACAGACACATCTATTTTAGGACCCTGGCCCGGGTACACGGTTGCAAAATGTAGCAAAATCTGCCTGTTTTGAATGAACACGAGTGGGTATAATAGACCAAGAGCTGATGCCAGCGAGGGTGGTCAAAAATCTAAACCAGCCGCAACTCTCATCAGATTTTAGACTAATCAACCTTACGATTTGTAGAAATCGAAACTATTTTTGTCATACTTTATTTTGGTGAAGAGTTATGTAGTAATTCAAGTAGTGCCTAGTGCCATGTGAATATGGGATCAATTTTATAAACCAGCCCCAACTTAAACCAATGGACAAAAAATAAATAGTTGTCAGATATTGGTGCTATTTTTGGAAAGATTAGAATTTATATTTTACCCAAAAATCGACCTCCAAAAATATGGACCCCCCGTGCAAAAGCAAAACCAAGCCACAACCTTGCCAGTTGGTTTTTTTACAATAACTTATATCCGAAACAAAAGTTACGGCAATTTTTAGATTTAATAAAGGCGGGAGAATGACCTTTTTGCGCTTCTTATCTATAATACTCTTCTAAGATAATAGATAAGACGTTATAAATAAGTTTATAGATAAAATTAGAGTATCTATATTTTTAGAGATCGAATTTCGGGTAGAAGAAAAATTCTAATTTTGCCACAAATTGCAATTTAAAAAATCAACGTTATATTTTCTGTCGATTCGTTTACGTTGCGGCTGGTTTATAAAATCGACTGCATGGCAGTATGGCACTACTTCAATTACCACATAACTCTTGACCAAAATTAAATATGGCATAAATATTTTGGGTCTTCACAATTCATTAAGTTTTTCTATACTGGTGTGAGTGGCGGCTGGTTTAGATTTTTAACTTTTCTAAAAACTATGACATGTTATCTCTCTCACACTAATAACTTATCTACACATTATCTAAATACTTAGATTAAACGGCCAGTGCTTACGGAACGTATCCAAGAGTCTCCGTGTGTAATCGTAATGTGTAAGTAATATATACGCCTCTCTTACTCTCTTTACGCCGCTCTTTCTCTCCGCACTCATCATCTTGGTAGAGGCTATTAAATTTTGTTAAATAGAGCAATAATATTATATAGTAGAATTTTATAAATTAATCTGGAACGATAACGAGTGCCTCTTAAAATTACAGACGAATCTGAATCCCAAGTAAGTTCTAGTTATAAGTAGTAATACGTATACACTATAATGGTTAAAGTTAACCTTACTTTTTTTTATTAATTTAAACGTTTTCAACCAGTGTTAATTTCTTATTTCTAAAGTTTTTTTTCAAGTCTTCGAAAGAAACTTCATTTGTCGTATTGTACTTCATTTATTAACAAGTTCTTTTGCCATTTTACCGTGCTTTTTTCTCGTTTTCTCATAACCTTCAGAAATAAACGCTTTTTTAATTTTATAATTTTTGTCTATCAATTGGTATATTGTAATTATGACCATTTGTTTTAATACAAACATATTTAAAATCGATTCCGGTAGAGATATTGTAATTCTTGATGGTTTCAAAATGGCGGATGAATATCACCGGCACAGGGTGCAAAAAGAAATAAAGTTCTTGAGGCAAAACGTGTGATGCTCGGAAGTACAATTTGAGGTTAGTTTAGGCGCATCTGAGTTTTATCGTTCATTCCATAAATAATGTAGTTTGAAGTGAATAAATATAATATAACAAAGTGACAATATACTTTGTAAGTTATATCCTAATGTTTACGTCAACAAACTGTGCTTAACTTCGATACAATAAACAAGTAAACATTCAATTTTTGCTACATTTATCATGTGATGAATATTTAATCATTCATGTTTGTTTCATTAACTGTGAGAATTAATTATAATAGTAAGTAGTATGGTGGACAATAATGGATAATGTATTAAATATCAGAAACCGCAAGTAGTTTTAACAAATAAATTTAGTCACCATGGTAACTCATTGAATGAAACTTATTGCTGTAATATTCATCTCTCGACAAATGTATAAATGATGGCGAAAGTTAACTGTTTACTTAAGGCCATTATTTGTCTTACTACATTGCTGCTTTGTTCATAAATTCTGAAGCGTTCGATATGTTTTCTCGTGGGGTACAATAGCAGTAAGTTTTTAACAAGAAAATGTGAAAACCAAGAATTGTTATCTAGAATTCTAAGAGATACCATTAGTTACTACTTACATAATACTTAAAATTTATTTTTTCCATATTAATTTTTATATTATAACAAGCAGATATATCATACTGATTTCGTGTCACAATTGTTGATAGTTGTACTTATTTTAAATAATATTTTCTGATAAGTTGTGTGATTCTTTGAATTGTAAAACTAATAATTTTTTGTAATCATACATGAATTCCGCGAAACGAAACGCGTAAATCTTCCACTCACCCGATTAGTAGTATAACCAGCGCTACCATTAGCTGGAACAGACAAGTATCATAAGAAAGTTTAAAATCATTAATTTCAGGAGATATGATAAATTTCTATATTGTTTTGATTATTGTGTTTCACATTGTTCAACTTAAAATTTACAAGATACAGAAATGACAATATTTGTCTAGGGGTAAACGCACCATCTACCGTACACCCGTAAATTCACTTTATTTTGTTACCATGATTGTAAGACAGTTTGATACTAAATATTGACTCAGTAAATTTTAAATTGTTATTTAGGATCTCAAGAGAGCACCCAAATTTTTTTGAGGTGTTAGAGCTTGTTAAAATGATTTTATAATAAAAATATGAAATAGAAGTCGTGTTCCTATTTCCGTACTGTCGTTCTCATTACCGGACCCCATCTACCGTACGTGTTCCTATTACCGGACCCCATTCACCGTTTGACGACAGATTTGACTATAACCTCACATTTTTGTTTACAACTGCATATCGATCTCAGTGCCTGCTACATAAATCACGATGAAAATGTCAAAAGCAGAGAAAGATGGAAAATTGAAAATCAAGGAAAAAACGCCAAGTCAATTATGCAATTCAAAAAGATAGCAGACAGAAAAATCAAAAAAGAAAAACAATTACAGAGAGAGAAACAAAGATTAGAAAAAGAAAATAAAAAATTACGAAAGCAAGAAGAGAAGTTAAAAGCCATTGTAAACAGAAAAAAGTCTGTTGAGGAAGATTTAATGGACGAGACAGAAGCTATTGATTTACAAAAGCAGATTGGAGAACTTCAAGAGAAACAATTAAAACTAAACCAAAAAAGAAACAAAGATCCATCATGAGTAATTTTTGTAATGCAAGTTATTCTTGAATAATTTTTGCCAAGTGAAGTTTTATTTAGTATTAATAGATTTAATTGTCGTTAAGCTGAAACTAATCTAAGTTTAATTACTGCTTGTTTGTATGAAATAACTTATTTGCATTTATTAAAAAAAAATTTATTCATTAAAAAGATTTCTGTTTCATATCATGAGATATTATTGCTTTTTAATATTTTAATTAGACTGACAAAAATCAGTAAAAAAGCTTGAGACTATAATAGTAATCAACTTACGATGTTATGAATATTCAAGAATAACTTGCATTACAAAAATTACTCATGATGGATCTTTGTTTCTTTTTTGGTTTAGTTTTAATTGTTTCTCTTGAAGTTCTCCAATCTGCTTTTGTAAATCAATAGCTTCTGTCTCGTCCATTAAATCTTCCTCAACAGACTTTTTTCTGTTTACAATGGCTTTTAACTTCTCTTCTTGCTTTCGTAATTTTTTATTTTCTTTTTCTAATCTTTGTTTCTCTCTCTGTAATTGTTTTTCTTTTTTGATTTTTCTGTCTGCTATCTTTTTGAATTGCATAATTGACTTGGCGTTTTTTCCTTGATTTTCAATTTTCCATCTTTCTCTGCTTTTGACATTTTCATCGTGATTTATGTAGCAGGCACTGAGATCGATATGCAGTTGTAAACAAAAATGTGAGGTTATAGTCAAATCTGTCGTCAAACGGTGAATGGGGTCCGGTAATAGGAACACGTACGGTAGATGGGGTCCGGTAATGAGAACGACAGTACGGAAATAGGAACACGACTTCTATTTCATATTTTTATTATAAAATCATTTTAACAAGCTCTAACACCTCAAAAAAATTTGGGTGCTCTCTTGAGATCCTAAATAACAATTTAAAATTTACTGAGTCAATATTTAGTATCAAACTGTCTTACAATCATGGTAACAAAATAAAGTGAATTTACGGGTGTACGGTAGATGGTGCGTTTACCCCTACCATAACAAAGAAATTTAATATTTCACCAAATACGTGATTTTACTCTAACGGATTATAACATGTTTTCGTCTCATATTGAAAAATGGTTATTTGTTGAATAAACATTTGTTAAATTTAATCAAAATACTAAAAAATTTCATATTGTTTTCAGTACATGAGTGTAACGATGGGTGATAATTTAAATAATTTTCACACTGTCCAACTCAAAGATGAAATTCTAAAAGAATTAAAAAATGACCTGAAAAGGATAAAAGTTGATGACAATTATATTGATGAAAATAATGCTCAGGTTGGTTGATTATACCAGAAGTAATAACGTAACTTTGTTGTAGTCTACTACATCTAATTTTTTTATAGGATAAGCTTGAACAGTTAATTTCTTGGATGAGCTCCACCCCAAAAAATATTGTTATTAGAGTAAACACAATTTTATGTGAACCATCGACAGTTCATCATAAAATTAATGAGTTTCTTAAACAGGTTACGAATAACTATGTGTAAAAATGTTTAAAGAAAAAGCTATTTTAAAATTTTGAGGATGATTTGATTAACACTAATTTTCATAGTATTCGAGACCTCTTCCGAATATTAAAACATTTCCTCATGTTGAAGAATTAATTGTTATCAACAGCTGGGAAGGTAATAGAGGATCAAAATTGACAACAGTTGCTAATGAATTGATTGTCGATGCAGCATGTGGTGTAGCAGTTTTACGAGGTGCACATATATTTGCACCTGGAGTATTGGGCATGCCTCGTGGTAATTATAAAAATTTTTTTTTGCTAGCAATTGCAGTTTTTTTGTTTTTTTTTTTTTCAATTGATTAAAAACTTAATCTTTTTAGGATTAAAAATTGGCGATAAAGTTAGCGTGTATGCAGATCTTAAAAAAAATTGTAAAAAAGGATTAGTTATTAATTATGACATTAACAGTAAACTGTTTATTGGCAATGGCATAGTCAATTTAACACGAGATCAAATATTTGCAAATTATGAAAAATCTCCAAGGTAAGGTGTTTTTATTATCCAATGATACGTTGTTTTAACAAATAAAAATTTTTTTTTCCAGTGGTATAGCCGTTTTTATGTCTGATACTATATCACATGTTCCCCAATTAAACGAGGAAATATTACCCAAAGGTCAAATTTTGCTTCAAAATTTACCATCTGTCATTTGCTCTCGAGTATTGAATCCACAACCTCGAGATATTATCTTAGATATGTGTGCAGCCCCGGGAAATAAAACTACGCACATTTCCGCGTTAATGAAAAATGAGGTAGATACATTTCTAACTTTACTTGATTTTGATTCTACAGATTTTTGAAGAGCCATTTAAATTTATAAAATTTTATGTCAAAGAATTGTATATTGATTATTTTAATTTAATGTATAAAGGGTTGATTGTAATATAATTCAATAAAATTATTATTTCAGGGAACGGTGATTGCATTAGAAAAAAATAAAAATAAATTTGACAAATTGCTTTCAAATATTAACCTATTTGATGCCAAAAATGTGAAAGCATTTTGTTTTGATTCAACTCAGGCTGTATGTGAATCAAAAGATAAACCTGTTTTTGATGGACCCCCTTTTTCTGAAGAAAGTTTTGATAGAATCTTACTTGATGGACCTTGCAGTGCATTAGGCCAGAGACCTCAAATATGTAATCCATTAAAATTATCTCAGTTACGGTCTTATGTACCTTTGCAGAGGAAACTATTTTCTGCGGTAATGAAAATTTAAATTACGGTATAAATTTTTTTTCAATATCTTCTCTACTCAAAAATGCATCATCTTTCTAGGCTGCTCGGCTTCTTAAAATTGGCGGAAATCTCATGTACAGTACGTGCACCATCACGATTGCGGAAAATGAAGGTATTGTTTCTTGGGCGTTGAAAACTTTTCCCAATTTGGAATTAAAATCCATTAAGAAAAATTTATTTGATCTAAAAATCGATGGAATAGCATCAGTAGGGTATAGCGTTGACGGATTGTCAATTGAACAATCCAATAATTTATGTAGATTTGAAACAAAAAATGAGTATGTAGGTTTTTTCATAGCATGCTTTACAAAAAAATATGATTGTTTATGAAATGATTGGTGAGGTTTAAAGAAATTTTCAGAATTATTTACAACTAAGACAATTTAAAGTGTATTCATTACTTATATATAATTTTTATTTGTATAGAGTTAGATACTCACGTTATAAGCGATGTAATCCAACTGTTAATATTCGAAAGTCTAGCAATGGCAAATTTTGTATTTCTAACTACAGATCTTAATTTTTAAAAAAATTATTTGGAAACTAAATGTTGCGTGTGAGTAACACGAGTAAAAACGTATACAGTCCACAAAAGTGATTCCAGTGCTCTAGTGTAAGAATATAATTTCCATGAATATTTTCATTAGCTGAATTCTGTTTGAACATCATGCAGATTGTCCACTACTTTTGATTGCTCTCGCATTCTCTACTGTTATAAAAATACACTTATTCACACTTTATAAAAATTATTATTATCAAAAAAACTATTAAAACAGAAAAACTAGCTACCCTAGTGTAGGTATTTTAATTTAAACTTTATAGTAAAATCTTAGTTTAAGCATCTATACTCAAGGAAAGGGGAATAATTTATAATTTGTTCATTAGGAGTATATACATACATCGCGGGTGAAACACCGTGGGCTGAATTAGACTTGTAGATCCTAAGGATTTACATCAATAGGGGATCATAAAAATCTTTGAGCATGCACTAAGATATTTATTTAACTTGATCATAACTGTTAGAAGACAAGATATTCCCATAAACGTGTTTTTCGTGATGGTTTCACACTCAAATTGTACGTGTAATTTTTCTAAGATGGCCGTGTGGCAAATCATAAGTATTCCTTACAATACGACATAAAAAGTTTTTTTTTTCAATAACCCTATAAAATCTCATCAAGAGTCGGGAAAATTTGTCATACACCCGACAAAAAAGTTTTATGTAGCAAATGATCTTTTTTGAAAATTTATTCTAACCATGTCGGTATACACAAATTCCCTAAAAATCATTTTTCATTAAATAAGTTGTGAATATTATTAATATCAATTTGATATCGTTTAATGTTCTTAACATTTTCTCACTATCCTAAGGTTCACGTTATCGCTACCTCAATAATTCAAAATTTACAGAAGATTTTTTGTAATTCATCGAATTAATTGAACCATCTATTTCATTATTGTTATCTTATAATTGATGTAATCTTTATGAATAATAACATTGTTTAAATTCATCGAATCAATTTAACTATCTATCTAATTATTGTTATTTTATAAAGGTTGTAATCTTTATGAATAATAACATTGTTTGATCATGCATATTTATATAATATGATCATGCAACACTCAACAATGTAGTAAAAAATGCATTGTCACTTATATAATGAGGATTGTGATCCTATCTTCAGTATGAATCAATCTCTCTTTTAAATTTGTCTGTCTACAAAATCTTCAGTAAATTCACCAATAACAAACGTTCTTGCAGCTTCAGTGTTGATTAATTTAGAGAAGGTGTAAGCTACATTGAAAGGGTCTAAATAGTACTTTTTTGGAGGTGGATTGTTTTTGTAGGCATGAGATCCTTGTATATTTCATCGTTACAGGTTACATAATATTACATTAGTAGATTGTAAAACTGAGTAATTTCTCTGACTATTGCAAAATAATCTTTTATGCACTTTAAGTTCAAGATCTCAAACTTATCTCCATAATACACGTGTCATTTATTATTAAAGTTGACCTTCTTTCTTTACATACAAACTGTGAGCGATTGAGCCAATCGCAGGTAGAGTAGCTGCTGCCATTATCAATGTTATTTTACTCTCATTGAGAAGGCAGATACTATATAGAATGTATATGGTAGAGCACCAATGCCCCATCATGTGGAAGTAGTGGATCGCATCTTCCGTGCTCCCAATAATCTTCTGAGGGTAGCCTTGAACTGCGGTCTGCTTAGTATGATAACTGCAGTTCTAACATTTAATAAAAAATAAATTGACAAATAAGGAAATTGTTTATTCAATCTCTACTCATGTAATTATTTTTGTCTTCTATGTATATAAATATGGAAAATTTCTTTTTTCTCTAACCCAGTACTTAAAAGCAGATAACATAAAGCTAAGTAAGCCAAGAAAACAGTAATAGAAATAATATGGTGTGCATATTTGTTATTGTTACGATATGCCGTTTGTTTTACTGATTAACATGTTTTTTTTTTTCTTCGTCATATCATTTTCTATGAATATTCCTTTTAAAAAATTCTTTTTCTCCTCTTATTTTTACTTTAACTTAATTTTTTAAATACAATTTGAATAGGAACAAAACACAACGAAATCAATACAAATCTTGATTTGAATTATAATAAAATTACTATTTAATTATATCTACTCTGATAAACAAATATCAAATCTCTTATTATCCTACATAAAATGTGAATGCATATTGCGAATAATACAGGCTTCTTTAAATAATACTCTGTGATATTATGTTCATCACCATGTGATGGGCACAAGTTGAGCATGCTACCTCTTTGTACTACTACCCGCTAGTACACCAATGTAATAATTTAAATTTCTTACGCGCGTACTATCGGTAAGACTCCGTAAGCAATGTAGTTTGCGACACAATAAACGTTACGCTGATAAGAAAAAACTCCGAAATGTTAAGCAAAGAAATATTAAATATAGTTTACACCTATATTTATATGCTCACAAAAAAAAATTATGAAAGACTGCATAAAAACAAATTTGGTTAGTTGAGCAGGACTATTTACTATTACAAAAAATTACAACTGTCCAATATTTCGGCAATTTAGTAATGCCAGTATCAAGGACTTCTTACTTTAAAAAATTACGTGAGTGGTCGAATAATAACATTGCACCAACAACCTCCTTAGTATGAAACTATGAAATGTTAATCAAGAGAGACAGTATGTATTTTATCCATGTACATCTATACTCTCTTAAAGAAAATCTTGAAGACGTTAAGCAAATAAATATTACATAAATTATGTAATACAAAAAGTTGAATGCGTGTGTGCATACATGTAGGAAATGATTCATTCATAAATTCTTAAAATTTCATTAAAGTATATTCAATTTACCATGCGTTAGTGTATGGCTCAGCGATATTGAATATGTTGCTGAATCAATAAATACAATTCAGAATTAATTCTTGTCCCTTCATCCAAGTAATCATTAATACATTTTAACACCTATGGTGTTTTGCACGGAGATTTTATTATAGATCTTAATACTTCGAAATAAACAAAACATCTTAGTTGCAGAGCATAATTATTTATTAACTTATTATTATATCTCGTTAAAGTTTTGGGCAACATACTGTTACATTCTTCAGGAAATTTATATTACTACATATGCTTCAATAGTACTGTACACAAGCACGTGGACTAATCACTACTTATATCATAATTATAACATAGTAACGGGAACAAAAATTTTAATTAATTTTTTTCATGGCACTAGAATATATCATGTGAAAATGCAAACAATATTTTTGAAACCCTGAAAATTTCTAAAAACCTCATGAAATCACCAAATTTCATTTTATTATTTGTCATAGTATTACAGTATTTATTTCACAAATGATAAATTTTGTTTCAATAAGTTATAATGTCATATACAACAAATATTGTTATAAAGAAATAAAAATATTTTTTAATTTCAATCCACCCAACGTTTTTATTTAAATGCTACCTTCGACGTCACAACTTGTTATAAAACCATCAACTTCTGAAACGATCCTCAATTTGTTCTTGAAAACTCCTTGATTTCTATCACAAAAATGTTTTTATTCAACATACAATCATAACATTTTCTTATGTGTATTTATTTATTATTAAGTCATCCATCTATTGTAATTATAAATTAAAGTCGTAAGTATTCAATTCAGAGAAATAAAAATATGTAAATGTTCTAGTTCATAGAATTTATTGTTTCTCAAAGTCAATAAAAGTATTAAAAATTTAAGACAATTTTAAAAAGCGTCTAAAGAAGACTAGACTTTTGCATACAACACTCGATAAATGTATTTGTCACTCGAGAATAAAGTTAAATTTCAACATACATAACACTCTTCACTGAAAAATTAATCTAATTAATTGTAGTCTAAATTTATCAACCCAATACTAAACAAATCACACAATTACAAAACTTTTTCTCGTTTTACAATACTACTAAGCTGAAATTTAATTTACAAGCTGATTACTTACTTGGGTGAAAATTTTACATTGACTTGAAGTGAATCAAGATCATTTGTTCCTTTTATAGCAAGTAAAGCCTTACTTGGATGAAATGTAAAAACTTGAGTAATATTTGTACTTTGTATTTCTAATTCTTGCGGGGAATCTGAAAAAATTAATTATTGAAAACAAGTGCTTAAAACGCAATGAATTTAATTAACTTAATAACTCGTGTAAAACTTTTGAAATGTGATTGAATTTACCTGACAAATTGTGTATTGTAAATGATAGAACTTTTGTATCACCAATCCGTACTTTCCCAAAATCCAAGTAACGAGTTGAAAGAGATAGGTAAGGTAATTTAAGTTTAAGAAATATACAAATTGTCTGTAATTGATCAGCATAATCAAACATTAATAATGCTCGTGAAGTAAATACTATTATTATTGTATCTGGCATATTTACTTGACTGAAGCCTTCTTTGTATTTGATGAGCAAGTTTCCATTCTTAATTATATAATTTGACGAATAATTTTTTCCTCTATTTTCTAAATATAACTGTTCCATCCAATCATTTGTAATTTTACAACAAATCTTGATCTGAAAAGTTTGTCAATATATTTTATAAAATGCACTACTTTTATTAAAACTTGAAAGTTGATACAGAAAAGAGGATCAATTTTTTTTTAAATTTAAGATATCGAAATGACTTGATTTTTACTCTGGAACTTCTCCTGATAATGTTGTATATCTGTTCGTTACTGTATAAATATTATGATACACAAGTAGATAGTCATATCACAACTTGTAAGCGTCGAAAAAAATTAAAAATTTTCAATATTAATTTTTTTGGAATACTTGCAATATATTTTATAACTTTATAATATTCATAACAGTTTCTATTCAAGTAAAATACGTATATGTATGAAAACAATTTTATTGATAAAAATTTGCAACCTCCACACTTTCTCCTGGATGTATCAATCCTCGATTTTTGCAAAGCACTTCACGTTGTGTTGATATTATTTTTATCCAGAAAATTTTGTCAATTTCGAAAGCTACATTCATGATTTCATTACTCTTGTTTGTTAGTAAAATCTTTTTTGTTTGTCTGGTGGATCAATTTTTATAATATTTTTACTCTTTAATACCGAATAATTTGCATTAACTGATAAAAAATACCTTACACGATTGTATTTTTTGATTGCTTGACGAAATGTGTCATGTCAAATTCAAATGTGTGTTGGTCTGCGTTTGTCTGTACAAAAAGCATCGACTGTTTAATGGCACACTCCAAGTGAACTTCAGTGGGAGGTAAGTAATAACCATCTTTTCGCAGATATACATTATCTTTATACCTATTGAATTTTGTTGAAATTAATTAAAATCATGCTGCATAATGTTAATTTTTGATGCTGCGTGCAATTTTTTAAATCATAATGGTACAGCAATAAACTTGTTTTATCATATTGTGGTAATTCAATTGTAAATCATTTTTTACTTGAAAAGTGGAGGAATCCTTACAAAACCACAAGCTTTACAAGTAATTGAATCAGCTGATGGATTTAATTTTTCTGTATTCATACTTATGCTCACGTAACGTTTCTCTTTTGGAGGCAAATACAATTCATGTGGTTCAATCTGAAGAAAAAAAAAAAAATGATAAAAATACTTGTTTCCGTGAACATGATAGCTTGAATTCGTCGTTTAAACAACGATAAATAATAATTTTTCAAGTAAAAAAATAAAAATCAAGAAACAACGGGCTCACAATAAACAGATCATAAGATAATTTTCCGTAATAAGGGACCACATTGAATAAAAACTCGGAGTCCCTCAATTTTTTGGGCTTTGAATGATCACTCGACAACGATCTCGAGCTCGAAGCCTTGCTGTATAATGGTATAGTATTGTTATAATAAAGCAACATACACGAGTACTAAGTAAAATAACGATTGTATATGGTGCAACATACTCAACCAAAGTGTCAACATTGATACGATCAAAACTACTCTCGCTCGTACCATCTGGACCATTATTGTCACAAGTGTAAGTGCTGCGAGTCGTTTTGCTGGTACCTTTACTCAAGTCAACGATACTTTTGTCCGATTGGTAGGGATTGAAGGCGCAACTGAAAAATCGCCGTATGGCCTTGTAAAAGCTACTGTTCATGGCTAAAAACTCATCGATGCTCATAAAAGGCGTGAGCACGTCCACAATCAAATTAAAAGGTTTTTCTTCTGTGGTGCGATCGATCAAGAAACAGTGCCAATTCACGTACACTGGTATGTCGCTCGTGTTTTCGACTAAGAGCTTTCGTGCACCCGGGACACAACCAGGCTTGGGAATTTCAAACCTGAAGATCCAAATTTTCGATTAAACGGTCGAGTAAAAAGAAACGAATTACGTTTACTACCTGATTTTTGGAATTTTCGAGGTGGTGTTTCTACAAACGGGATAAGAAATCGGTGAGCTGTCGTTGATGATTTTAATCCAAAAAAACCGTGGAGGCAAATGATCGATGCTAATCGTGATTTCGTCGTTGTAAATTCCCCACGAGTTGCCTCGGGCAGTTACGTCGAAATATACTATCTCGTACGGCTTAATTTCACCCTCTTCGGGTTCGATGCTCAAAGTGAGACCCCAACCCGATTCCTCTGTAGCTACATCGGCATAAATTTTCCATTAATTGAAGTACAAATTAATGTTTTTTAATCACAAAATATGGACACGCGTACATTGATTTCTTCCTTCTTTTACGCTCAAGTATTTCGTCTTTATGCGAAAATAGCTTGATATTGGACTTTCATTTTGCAAAAAGAGACGCTTTCGCATATCTGCAAAAATTTTGATTCAAAGTTGGAAACAACAACAACAACAACAACAACAATATATGTATATTATTGTCAACGGACTCACATTTACCGGATACCACGTGAAATTCAACAACCAGTGGGAGATAACGAAAGTGTTTTTTGAAAACATCGGCGTCGAAATCGAAGTACGGTAACATTGGCCTTTCATCCTCGTTCTCGTCATACTCGTCTTCGTCCGTCCAGCGCGATCTCATCGAGTAATCGATCGAATCTGCCTTACCATTTTTACCGAGCTCTACATCGTTTTCAAAGGTACTCGCAACTTCGTCAACCGAAAGTGCTTCCTAGTTCAAATTGAGAAGTAAAAAAAATCATCGTCTTAACGAGAAATCATCAAATCAAATCAATAATAATCACCTCCTCCTCGTCGTCGTCGCTGCTATCTTCTTTCGAAGAATCGAATGTTTTTACCTCGACAACGTTCTCCGACGTATCAAAGTACACATTATCGTGCAAAAATTTTTCATCCTTCAACTTTCGTTTGAGTAAGCTCAATTTTTCCGTCTGTAAAATCAGTAAGATGTACAAAATTGGTCGAAGGATCCGGCGAAATGCAGTCATGTCGAGGTGGAAAATCGGTATGACCTTTTTATCGTATCTCGTGAGGTATTCGTAGTCGGCGCTCCAATCGACGCGAATACTCTTTTCACGCGTCACGGGATAGTAAAAAGTGACGCACAGTGCTCTCACCGCGCACTCGATCGACAAGTACACGGACGAATTTATCCCGCTGTAATGGCACGGCACGAACATCGAGGAGATTGTTCCCTGTGGCGATACAAATTTTAGCGCATAGATCGACATGTGTTTTCCAAAAATAAGTTTAAAAAGAAGAAAAAAAACCAACAGTCTCCAGTGGCAGGCACTTGAGTTTGACCATCTGCGTTGAATCGGGTGGAATGTTATTAAACCTCGGATCGACCTGTACTTTGATTTTTTCGTGGTCGGAGCCCATGGGATTCCCCCACCAATACTTCAATCGCTTGGCACTTGCGTTACGAAGACTCACCGCGAACGTGTGCTCGATGCCCACGAAAAGGCACCTGGAAAATTTTTTTTAAAATTATTTTTCAACAAGTTTTCGATTGGGTGCCATTTTTGACCGTGTCCACGTGCGAACCCTTCGGGCCTCAGAACTGCCGAGCTAATCAACGGGTCGCAGCAGCAGTCGCAGGTACCGTAGCCCTTGATGAATCGGCAAACTTCGTCGTCACTGGCACTACTGCTGCTACTCTCCAGAGGACCAACTTGGCTTTTGCCGCTGGATAAAAATGGAGTGCCATCGGTGAACGAGGGCTGCAGTAAAATTTTGGCGATTTTGTCGTTCTCTCTGTTTGAGCGAGAAGAAAAACAGTGATACAGGTGTGTGTGTGTGCAACAGAGTTGGAGTTGGCTCGTTTGTATACACACGTACGAGCTGCTGGTTATTAAAGCTTCTTTTTCCTTATCCGAGATGGACAGGCAGGTGAGGCGAACTTCCACACTCTCGAACGTTATGTCGACCGGCTGAAATGAATCAGTAGTAATCGAACACGAAACGTATAGTGCCCGGACAAACAAAAGAGCAAAAATATAATAGTGTGATCGGTATCGCGCTCACGTTGTCACAAAGGCGGCGTCTGACTTTGCTTTCTTCGTAAGGAAAATTGTACTTTTCCGGGACAGCAGCGAGTGGCAGATCCTCGATTATCAGTCTGAAAATCGCATACTTTTCATTACACCGATTTTTCTGCCTACCCGACATGTTAAAAAGTTCCGTGCGTGTTGGAAAATATACCGGTCGATGTTTCCCGGAAAAATCGGTTCGAATACTCGGTAAAAAGCAAAACTTACCGGAGCGTCACGCGATATCTGGAAGGAGCTAAATTGCAGAGTCTGACACTGACGGTAAACTCGGCAGTTGAACGAGACTCAAAGACGCCACAATCCGGTTCGACGCTGACGTCCTCCGGACAAATTGCTTTCCTACTGACGATGTATTTAGACTTGACCGGACAAAGGATCTCGTTACCGATGTCCCATCGATAGTTCAAGTCCAATTCACTAATTTTCAAGAAACGAAGGATATTCGTTTGTAATCATCACATAGTCGAGGTACTCCGCTGAAAAGAATCTCTCATATTTAAACTATGGTTTGCTGTAGCTTTCATTGAACGTGTCACTTTATCCTTTATAAATCCGAAGGTCTTCGAAAATATAACGTAACACGTTTCCTAACTTTGTAAGCGCTACATCCGCGAGACAGCGTATACGTTAAGTTTTTTAACGATAAAACTAATAAAAATTTGACAACCAAATTAGTACCTATATTATAAAAAAAAGAGATTTTGTTTACCATTCGTTAGCGACAGTGAAGGTGGTCGATAGGACTTGTCCAGAAATATCGGAGCCAAGATCCAAATAACGAACCGTGCAAAACTTATCGGTTTCCTCCTTGAACCACTGATACTTGACTTTCTTCTGTAGTGGAAAAAAATGAGGTTTCGCTTTTTTTTAACCAATGTCTCGAGATTGTTTATAAATAATAGACGTATTCCAATGTAAACAAAAAAACATGAAGATATATATGGTTTACTCTGTCGAGTTGAAGCAGCTGAGGTTCAAACATAATTCCATCGCCGATGATCTCGAAACTCCTCACGGCACAATTGTCACTTATAAAATACAGCTCATCCACCTACAATGGAATGTACCATTATTCCCAATTGATCCACTGATTTTTTTCTTTTTTCCAGTCGAAAATGTGTTCAAAATATGACTACTTGTAGGCCGTAAGAACTTGGAAAGAAGTACGTGGTCAGAGTCAATTGCTCGTTCGGCTGAAGGGCGAAATACGCCGGGCGAATGGCAAAAGGCGGGATGATCAATGTGTTTTCAAGAGTCACGTTCTGCCGACAAAAAGAGCTTTTCATCAGTCGCTCTACCGACTTGGAAAAAAAAGAAAGAAAAAAAATCTCACCTCGATATTCATGGAACACCAGTCGATCTCATTCATGACGAAAAATTTGCCCCTGCCTCCGACGTTTTTCACAATCGTGGCTGCATACGCGTACTCGCCGATGAAACATTTTTTACAATCGAAATTGAAGTACGGCGACGCAGAGCAGGAGCTCTCGCTACCCGTTTCGGTGATTGCGTCACTCAGGGAGTTCTAAATGTGCGCAACGAAAATGTCTGGAGTAGCTACACGATCTGCGGAATAAATTATTTCTCGTCTTTATACACACCGATTTTTCGGTGATCGTCGACGAGGAAATAAGGTCAAAGTCAGAGCTCGATCCGGGGCTGTCGCTGATTTCTCGATTACCACTATTATTGGAGTGAAAGGGCGACGAAAGAGTCTGCAGTAAAACTGCGGAAAATTCGACAATTTTATTACCGGCTATTTCACCAAATCCGTCGAACCATACATTATTTTGAAATAAAATTTTGCACCCCCAAAGGATGAACAGGACCAAAAAATATCTCGGTACTCAGAAATTGTTAAAAAAAAAAAATAGTTCAGTTTGGTAGAGTTGACAAATTATAAGATTCTGGACCCCGAACGAAATTTTCACCCATACTTGAAAATGGGTGGGTTTTTCACTGTCAATTACACAGGACCACACAAAAAAAATAAGTGAAAGGGTCCCTTTCCGCAGCAATGCATTTCTTATGTATTTTGAGGCGCTGACTTCATTCCCATTGTCTAAATTGCTCTATCACATCACAATTTTTTACACTTGTTAACATGGGGACTACTTCAATTACTGAAATAAAAGCATTGCCGCTTATGGACACGTTTTTCGTTAATAAAAAAGAATTGTGATGTGATAGAGCAATTTAGACAATGGGAATGAAGTCAGCGCCTCAAAATACATAAGAAATGCATTGTTGCTGAAAGGGGACCCTTCCACTTATTTTTTTTTTTTTTGTGGTCCTGTGTTATTAGATAAAAAGGTGGCTCCTCTCCAATACTCTTTTTTTTTTTTTTGGAGACCATACATTTTTTTCATTATAAACTGAAAAATATTAAACGACGCATGTGTACTTATGTGATGTATACCTTTCAATTTCGGAGGGTCGCGTCGAGCCGTAAACTCGACGACCACGGGCTTGCCGTTCCTCACGCGGATAACGAGTTTTTCCTCAGAGTCCTGGCTCCACATCGCACAACGGAAACACACGACGAGCTTGACGCTCATGCCCGGCGCGACGTCGCGCTTGTCACCTCCTGTCCCGGACTCCACGAAAACCACGAAAGCCGATCGCGCCGGTCGCCTCTCGATCTCGAAACGCGCCAGCTCGCGTGTGCTCACGTTACGCAGCAACACCGATTTCTGGCCAAGGATCGAATGGACACTTTTACCTGATGTGTTAATTACGTGTGCGTATTTACGACTAACATAATGTGTCAATCAATTGATTTCTCTTTTTTTCGTGTGACAAAAAAAAAACGAGCAATAACAAGTTCTTGTAGTTTACTGCAGGTGTATCAATCGATTGCAATTTTTTTCTACTGGAACAATAAGAATAGCAATTCTCTTTGTATTATTTGAATATCATTGTTACGGGAAAGGTTTTCCGTCTGAAGAAGTCAAAATTACAAATTTTTATTGGAAACATCAAACACACCCTTTCACGAATTTTATAAATGTGTCATCGTGATCATCACATTAAATCAGCCAAGACTAATGCATTGGGTCTCACTTGATTCCATTAAAAACTTCTGATGTAACTAATTGAAATAGAGAAAACATTGAAAGTAGTTGACGACATCTAAGTCGTCTTTATTATCAACGAAAACAAAGAACTTTTTTTTTTTTTTTTTTTTTTCAAGTTTTAAAGTCGATTCTCAGTAACAGAAAACTGTTAGTAAAAAATTGTTAATCATGTTTGTCACGGGCAACTTACCTTGTATATTTTGTGTGTTACACAATTACGAAATTCAACAATGTTCGGCACGGCTATCAAGATTGTCTTCGCCTGTTCCTGTTTTAACGTACTTTGGCTCGACTTCTTTGTTTTTAGAGTTAAAATTGGGCTTGAAGTATGGCTGTTTTTAAATAAAACCACTTGTTTATCAATTCTTATAAAAAATTTTATAATTACTGTTTCTACAACAAAAATCTGATATATGACGTACGATCTTAAAATTATTAATAAAATACGCGTTTCGAGGAAAACAAATGAAATAAAATTAATATTTTCATTTTGTATTATAAGCACAAAAATTTACTTTGAAACAGACCAAGACGTCATTGTGTCTTCTGACGCAGAACTTTTTAATTGATTTGAAAACACATTTCCCCCCGATTTCGACCATTTTTCTTGTTTTATTTCAACACCTAAAATATAATTAGTTTGTTCTGATGTATAGCTTAAGCGTTTTACATACATTTAATTTAAAATAATTTTTTTACATACTATTTTCGACTGCTAGAGAATCAGGTGGAAACAATGAATACTTTTTGGCCATAACAGAATCGATTTTTCTGACATCACGTTTAAAATTCTCATTTTGTAAATACTGTAAGCTTGTGACATCGCTTTGTACCTTTTTTATTTCTTTGACTGTTTCTTTGTGACTTTTGATATCCTGTTTCGATTTGCATCATTTAATTTATAAGTTTGCAATACTCATGATTGTTACTTATAGACTTACGTTGTAAAAGTCTAATAGAGCCAATCGCACGGAAGAATTGCTTTCCAAGTTGATTGAATTAACCTCACAACTTTCACTCACTTCAAATGAAACTAAGTTTTCCAAGTTCGTACGGTTATCATTCCAATGAGGAATGACGAAATTATTGAGAGCCATTAAACTTTTTTCAGTGTTATGAATTTTTTTAGCTCAACAATTGATGAATATTTCAATTTTTTCCCAGTTTTATGAGTGTGTTATAAAAAATTTATTTCAACCATCAATTGTTTGTTGTGTGCATTAAATCACAGTCAATCATCGATTTCATGCATATTGTTTATTAATAAACAGTTTTATTATATGAAACAAATGAGATATTATTTACAGTAATTGCTGTCCCTAATACCCTAGGATTTTATATTATGACCTTTCGAAAGATTGTAGTTTTTTCAACAATAATTTACACTTATGTCACCATATTCGACATTTTTCTACTACATCTGACGATTCAAGTCTTGAATCTAGTTTTGTTTTTTTCGCTACTGTTAAAATAATAAGTAGCTAACGATCGCGACTCATGTTTATATTTGTTAGTTTGAATAACACCAAGTATTTTTTAATGAAAAATCAATTTTTCAAATTAGTACTATTATTTACACTGAAAAGTAACTAACTCGAATGTGATTATTGCTCATTTCATATTAACCTTATCAAATAGTGCATAGATTGCACAGATAACAAATAAAATGAATATAGCGTATGTATATATATTTATATATTTTTTTTTACATGCGAGATGCAAAATAATTTTATGGAAAATATCCATATTTCTTCTTAACATGAACTTTATTAGCTAACAATTGTCATACTTGTATGCATTACATACAATTGAATAAATTTGTATGTCATTATAAGTGTTTAAGAAAATAATCACACCATTATTTGTATAAAAATATAATGTAAAGATATACATTAAAATTTGGTTAAATTAATAAAAAGTCAAACTAATTTTAAGCAATATAGTATAACAAAGAGCTTACGACACTAAAAAAAATTTTGCTTTGCAAGAATAACTAGATTCAAGACTTGGGATTTACATTTATTCTTTTAGAGCAAAAGTATAAAAGTATCATTTGTAAATCTTTTTATATACTTGAATTGTCTTTTTTGTAAATATAAAATCCTAGATCACACCAAAGTTTTTTAAAAGAACAGTGTTAACGTAAGTTGAATAACATCTACATAATATTTTGATAATAGAATGCACTGGCAATTCGTAAATTATAAATAAATTTAAAAACTAAGTCATTGAATCGGTTGTTACTGAAACATCAATTATTTTAACATATGCGTTTATCATGTAATACAGATAATATTATTTCTTGTTAATAGGCTTAGAATTTTTTTTTTTTTTTTTTACATCATACTTTAAAGCCTCCTTATACATTCAAAGTACTTATCAGCTAGAAAGTATCAATAATGTCTCATATTTCACATTAGTGGAAAGTTTTTTTTCTTCCTTATTTACATACATTACACGAACCCTTTGAAGGTGCATATCTTTCTTTTCACTTTGCCAAACACTCGATGTCATTTCACTTGTCAAGTTCAAGCGCTACGTACTGCTCTTCGTCAACCTCGGTCATCATCAAATTTCCATCTGGTAGAAGCAATACTACCTTTCTTATGCCACCTGTTGAACACAAAATAAAATAGGAATTTTAGCATTTAATTTTATATTTACAGGCATTTGTTGTTAATATTCTTCAACAGACAATACAAATGGCTAATAAAAAAAAACAAGCTTTACAATTGTCGAGAAAAAGGTAACTATTTACAAATTCAGTTATATTACCGGTTCAAAAGGACAATTTATACATAAGTATAGGGAATCTAAAAATTACCTTCGGTAGGTGGATCGGACGAGACGACTTGAGCAACAACTTGATTATCGGTATTGTCATCAACCGGGTTGGGATTGTACATAAGCATTTGTTGTTGATCGGCGTTCGCGACCTCTGAAGCCTCAACAGTCTCTTCGGTGGTGCCCTCCTTCACATAGAACTGTGCATTGGGACCCAACTGAGCCACAGCCTCGGCAACCGCGTGGTCTAGGGACAATATCTGGCCCTCCTCACCCGTGGCTCCATGCTCCGTCGTCACGTAAACGCACTGCTGTTCGCCGTCAGCACCCTGAGCTAGAAGCACCGTCTGGCCGTTCTCGGACTGGCTGGCCACTTGGTACAAGACCCCGTCTTCCCCGGTTAACGTCACGATGCCTGAGTTTTCTTCTATTTTGAGAGTGGCTGGACCCACGCTCGCGTCGACTTCCATGTTATTTGTCTCGCTCGTAGCTTCAGCCGCGGCCGTAGCTGTCGTCTCCTGTTGCGTTAGTAGTACCGCTACGTCAGAAGACGTGGGCCGCGCGTCCGCGGCCGATTGATCCATCGTCGTCGTAGTGGCTTCAGCCACTGTTGTTACTGTCGCCGTGCCCGAGGCGCTTGTTACCTCTGTCGTAGCTATCGGGGCTACGTTAACGACGACCTCACCGGCACTCGTTGTCTGGATCTCAACGCTCGGGTCGTCGAGGCTGGGCATGTCAGGGCCAGGCATCACAACGCCATCGCCACTCGTGGTTGGGGCCTCGCTCGTATGGACGACGATACCCGTGGTGCCACCGGGGCTCATTTCGACGCGCACTATGTTGCCCGCGGCATCGCTAAAGGACTCAAGAGTGGGCAGAACGAGCTCCGTTGTCTCACCACTCGGGGTACTGGCTATGACACCGTCGGCGCTGATCGTGGCGGTGTTGGAAGCCACGGCGGCCGAAGCAGGCACAATGGCCATGGGGGTTGGCGCGGGAGGCTCGGGCTCAGGCTCCGGTTGTTCGATAGGTATACCATCCGGGCCGATGAGCCGGCCAGTGTGCGGGCACAGGCTCAACTGGCGTGGCGGACTGTCGGGCTCTGGGCACGGTTGGGCACCCTCGGCGGGTAAGGGCGGAAAATCCGGCTCCTCACCGCTGCTGCTCTCGGATTCAACGTGGAATTCCATGTGCAGGCCACCGGTGGCAGCAAGCTTGCTCTCCTTGGGCTTATTGGCCATCGGATTGGGCTTGCCGCGGATCGCTGTCTGGCCTCTAAGAGCGGGACGATTAACGGGTTTCGGCACGATACCTGCTTCTGCAGCGACTTTCTTTCTAGCCAGCATCATCTTCTGCTGCGGCGTCGCTGCTGTCTGTGACTTACCACTAGTCAGAGTGACCTTGGGTGAAAGCTTTGCTGTCTGCTGACTAACGGCGGAACTGATGGCCGACACTGTAGTCCCCGCTGGCTTGGGCAACGCCTTACCTTGGGAGGCCGCGATAGGCACGATCTTGGTTTTCTGAATAGCTTGAAGGGCACCCGTTGTGGGGGTCTGCACGAGTTTGGTTGTCGGCGTCAAGCCCTGTGGGATGCGCTTCTGCACCACCGGTCGTTGTTGCTGGGGTATGGTGGTAGTCTGCCGTGCCACCGGTGTACGGGGCTGTTGCGATGCGTGCACTACGGGTGACGTGACCGGGGTGCCACGTCCTATTGCGGTTGGTCGGGGCAACAATGGCCGCTGGGCGTTGTTGTCGCTGGGACGCTGTACGGTCGCGTTTGGTCTAGCTGTTGGAGTGGTCGACGTTACCATCCGTTGCGTCTGAACGTTGATCGGGCTTGGGATCGCTGTGACCAAGTGTATCTGCTGCACCTGGCCGGGATCGGGTCTAGGTTGGATTTTGATCGGCTCGCTCTTTACTGCCGTGAGAGTGCCTGCTTTCGTGGGTGACGCTTTGTTGGAAACGACTTGCATCTGCGTGACGATCTGTGTGCCGTCAGACTTGGTCAACACCTTCACCGGAGTTATGGAGTTGCTGTGTGTACCACCGGACACGACTTGCTTGCGCACAATGGGAGTGCTGTTCCGCATGATTACCATGCTGCTAGCAGGCTGGTTGGGTCCTTTGACGCTCAATTTGTTTGTCGGTGAAGAATCAAGTTTGATAATGCCCTCCTTCTTGTGCATTATGTACAGATTGGACTGTGCCGAGGTAGACTTGGACTCTACTTTGATCGTCTTGTTGGCAACGAAATTATTGGGAAGATCGCTTCCTGTCGATGGACGAGAACCGTTGGATTGAATATTTGCACCCCTAAAGGCGCGTTGGATGACGTCACTGCGACCGATCAGAGTTTTATCTTCCATTGAATCGCTAACCCACTCTTCATCGCTCGACCCAACCTTGTGACGCTTTGAACCACTGGCGGCCGTTTCGTCTGAGTCGCTGTCAGATGAGGCAACTTTTCTCTTGCTAGATGCTGTTTGAAATTAAACACACAAAAAAAAAGATCGTTTTTAATAACGATTGGTACGAAAAAATTATAAAATTTATATTTTGTCAAACAATAGTAAATTTAAAATGGCATTTAACATCGCTTACCTTCGTCATCTATCATTGAGCCACACCACTGCTTAACCCGGTCTGTTGCCTTTGATTTACTTAAACGCATGGGTCTCCTATACAAGAAACACGTTCAATTATCAATGTTATTATCAAGTATATTACAAATAACATCTGAAAAAGTACTTACCCTCCTTGAGGAGTGCTAGGCCCTGCTGTAGCATTATCTGTTTTGATAATCTTCTGTCCTATAGTTGATTGATTTACTCTACCAGATTTTGCACCTTGTTTTTCTCTTTGTTTTGCAAGATTCGATTCAAAATCATCCATCAAATGTTTATACCTAATGCTGACGTGTGCCTCATCCTCCCAAGTATTATAATTATCTTTGGAAAAAACTCTGTAATAACTTATTAAAATTAATTTCAAATTTGAATAATGTTTTATTGATACCAAACAAGAAATCAATAGTTACGGGCTGTTACGTTTCTTCCATTTCAACAGATACTCAAACACTTTTCTTTTTTGATTAAACCTTTTCGCCATGATTTGCTCAACAAAATAGTCATCATGACCGTCGATGTTATCGTTATCTTCTATGATTTTTTCCTAAACAAATAGTAAGAGCACGCGTAAAATATTACTCAATTTTATCGATTAAATAAGATACAGTTTAAATTTCAATTAAAGTCCAATATTGTCGTACCTTTGACTTGACTGGAGATTTTAGTTTGAATTTCTCTTTAGTATCAATGGGTTCGAATTTAATTTTGGGATCAGACTTAAAATCTTTTTTATCAGGGCTATCTGGCTGGCCATTTCTAATTACTTTGCGTAAAACTACAGTCTTACCTCCTGCAATTAAATTTTAAGGAAATTGAAAACTTTTATTAATTTCGATGCATACATTTTGATGATAAACACATACGAGTAGAAAACTACTTTAATTTAAAGCAAGCAAAGTTCAAAACTTCGCTGTATCTTAAAAGTTTAATAAGAAGTATTGTTGCATTAAATTGAAATGACAAAAGAATTTACAAATAATAAATTGAAGAAAAAAAAAAAAAAAAATCAAGGACAATTACACAAAATAATTGATGTTGGCTCGACTTACCTTCTGTAGTGCCACTTTGAGGCACATCTTGCATCTTGGCATTACTTATTTTGGTAAACGTTTGTATTGTTTTGCCAGCTAATATCCAGCCATCTCTGGTGTGATTATCCATATTGCACCATTTTTGATACAATTTCCATGAACCATTCCCTTCTTTGTCTGGACTTTCTTGTTGATTTTGCGTGTCTTTCCACAATAGAAAAGCCCAAACTTGCGCTTTTTGTTCCATCTATAAATATTATTGTAAAAAATAGATTTCGTGCGATTAATAAAAAAATTATTACCTTAATTAACTTACATTATTATTTTCTCTAAAATTCGAAACTTTGGAACAAGCTCCTTCTTTGGAGTGATGTTGCTGAAATTCCTCGACAAAATGAAAGACAGCATGACACTGTCCACAAACTAACACATCTAACCTGCCCATTTGTTCTTGTGCAACTAAAACGAAAGATTTGCATCAATTGTAATACGAATTATTTTTTCAAGATTTTAAAATAGTCAAAAATTATTTCTAAAAATTTCCCAGAACTTTATTGACCTGTTATAACTTGAGAAGGCAATAACCATTTAATACTGATTAATCGACAGTATCCTACTTTGATTTTAAAGTACACTTAGACTACTTTAAAAAATTGTATAGTTTAATATGTACCTTTTATTGTATTAGGCTTAATACTAACGCCCGTAGACGTTCTTCCTGTAGACGTATCCATGATTATAGTACTACTACTTGTAGTACTATGTCTGACTTTTTAATACGTTTTTTATTCTGAAAAATTGTAAAATCGAAAAAAAAAAATTTTATTTGTGGTCCTTAAGAGAGTAAATACATAAAAAAAATTGTTCATGTTAAAAGATACCGACGCCATTATTTTTAAATAATGCAATAGATGCATAGCTGTTTCAACATATTCATGGAAAAAGATTCATTGTGTAAGTTCGAAATTCCAAAAAACTATAATACAGCGTTTCTCAACACTCAGTAACTCTCACCAATAATTTAAATTTTATCTTATGGACTTAATTGCTTTTGATAAAAATAAATATTATTTTAATTTAGAGGACAGCGGTTAGCTTTCTTGTATTTTAACTGTGATATTGATATTTGTACAGCTATTAGATACCCCTACAATTTATATTGTCCAAGATAAATAAAATTTATTTTGCATTGAAGGTAAAAAAAACAATCAATAAATGATAAATTTAGCTTTTTTGACCTTGGACATCTAATTTAGTTAAAATGTATAATACCAACTCAAGCATTTTTCATTTTGTGTAACATCGTTGTTACAAAATTAGATATTTTATTTTGCTCAATAATTTTGATGTTTTAACGTAGCATTCTATTACATCATGATCATATTTGTATGGTTTTGACAAAAATTTCAATGTAGTTTGTTTTTTAATAGAAGCATTGATGTTCTTACTTCCATTTTCTTTAACATTGATTGTACTTGCAATACATAACTTGGAATTACTTGAATAAAAACGCATAAATTTTGAGTGACAACTTTTATGTATCATTTTGTTTCTCAATTTTTTGAGTTCTTTTAATATTAGCATAGAGATGTGTAATATTTTTTTTTTATAGATAAATTTCCTGTTATTTATATAAACATTTAATACATCATTTAACTGTGGAAAACACTTCATCAAACAATAATAATTTTGTAAATAGAAATATGCAGATATAAAGGGCAGGCAAATAAATGTATTCAATTACATGAGAACACTGAACCAAATGATTGGTTTGATTTCAAACATTATAAAGATAATTAAAATATAGCAGGCAATATTAACACAAAATAAAGATACATTTTGGAGTATGACTGATTGCAAGACTAGTTCCTATCAAGTTCTTCAAAACAAAAGTCTTAGAAACAAAAAAATCCAACAAAACTTTATCTCACCTAAAGCAACCAATCCTGGATGAATTCAGTAGTACTCGATGGGCAATTTTTTGCACGTAGCATTGCTCGTTTGGCTGTTTCCCATTTGATTCACCATGTAAGACACATACCTTGGATTTCCTTCAACTGGGAACAATTGAAGCAGCATAACGTTAATTTCAAAAGAACATCACATCATAAAGAAAGGAAAAAACGAAGAAAGTTGGAAAAAGAGAGGCTTTGTCATAAAATGCAGTGTGTAATACAAGTCAGTAGAAATTTAACACACAGGAAAGAAAGAGAGAGACACAGCAACAGCGTGCGCATTTTGTGGGACAAGAGCGCGCGCGCGCGCGGGCGCTCTGCGATAAAAGGGAGACACACACGGTAGCTTTTTAACCTCAAAATAGATTAGACGGGCACCCCCCTCTGTAATTACTTGAGCGATATTTTAGCAAAGAAACCAATGGAAGGTACGTACTCGTTGATAAAAACATAGGTAAGTACTTATTTACTATTCTACTGCATACCCATTCAAATGTATCGTGCACAGATAAAGCAAATGTACGTACAAATTGACAAACAGCAGAAGAAGACGATGAAAGAGCTGCCGCTTACGCTTACACACACCAGCCAATAACATCAGGAGTAAAGCAATATATTAATGCGCCCACACATACGAACACGCGCTGCAGACCGTTCCTGAAGGCACTTTTCCCCGGCTCTACCCGAGAAACCATCCAGGGTGCGCAAAACAGGTGTATGTGTAAACGGGCTGATGAAGAGAGCACGGATAGGTATGACGACGACGACGACGACAACCGGACAATGACTACGTATATAGCTATATGGACTACGTCTGTATTCACACGCATGCACGCGGGGGGAGGCGGACCGCTCTCTCTCGAGCGTCTGTCGTCTCCGAGGAGAGCGAGAGAACGGGCTCTCTCCCTTCTCTTTCTGCGCGCGCTCTCAAAGTGTTCAGACGTCTATTTACCTATACGTATACGGCACGGGTGTCTGGGATGGTCGGTCACGCTGCTGCTGTTTTATATTTTAATTCAACCCGAGGTGGCGGCGGCGGTGGCAGCGCTGCACGTAAAGTTCTTTTCACCGGGCTCGAGCGAGAGCGCGCCAAACTCGTCGCCCATGAGCAAGCGTGATGGAAAGATATGCGTGTGCCACAATTGGACGCTCACTGGCTCACTTAGTAATTGGTTCTATACCTTCTTCCCCGTTCTTCGTACCCAGTGTATATATTTATTAGCAGCTTGCTGTACTAAACATCACTCAAATTGCAAACACTTAGCAGTTACCACTCATCAATCATTAATTATACATCGTTCATTACATAGTACCTACATACCACGTACCACCACACGCCACTAACGCCACTGACCAACCACTTGCCTTTCGTGAGAATACACTGAATACTGCCACAATCCGCAATTGTAGCAACGCATTGTACCTGCATTCCATAACCATATCGCGCGAATTCAATTAATCGACCGATGACAACTTGGTGTCCTACACTTAATGTCAAATCTTAGGTGGGCAAGGGTGTTCTCCGCAATCATTACCAGCAAAAGTAATTTTGGGTTGTGCCCTACGTTATCGTCAAGTCGGTAAGTCAACCACCTTGAATTTACTGGCGCTTTGATGCTCTCTTAGATAATATATTCTCTATAAGGATATATTGTGCTCTGCTCCGTAATCTGGCCAGTAAAAATGGCAGACGGCAAAAAACAGCAATACTAAATAAATTTTCACATTTTTTCCATACGGTTTTTTTTTGCTTCGGTGTCCCTGCTCGCTCGAATATTTCAATCAACGCCATCTAGCGTACAATTTTTCTCGTGGCTCCAAGACCCTACTGACGTTTTTTAGTTTTTAGCAACGAAAAAAAGCACAACTCAGATTTTACCCTTCAAAATGACATGGAGAAATCTGAGTTAAGCTTTTCTTCGTCCTTCAATAAGAATTGGCTATATATTCGACGGCCCGGACACCCTACGGGCCTACGAGTACGCTACGGATGTTTTTTTTGCTTCGGGCGTGATCTGGCTTCATCGGTGACCTTCGCTCTTAGCTCTTAGCATGTCGAAACAAAAAAATGTCCGTCCTATAGCTATAGGATGTCCGGGACTCCGGGCCGCCAATGTTTGTCGGCGGACGAATAAGCCCAACTCATACTTATCTATATGTCGCAAAATCTGAGTTGTGCTTTTCTTCGTCACCCAAAACTAAAAAACGTCAGTACAGGGTTTTGGAGTCACGAGAAAAATCGCACGTTAGATGGCGTTGATCGAAATGATACAAGAGCGGAGGCCACCGACGAATCCCGGTCACGCCCGAAGCAAAAAAACCGTATGGAAAAAATGTGAAAATTTATTTAGTATTGCTGTTTTTTGTCGTCTGCCATTTTTACTGGCCAGATTACGGAGCAGATCATAATATATCCTTAGAGAATATATTATCTAAGAGAGCATCAAAGCGCCAGTAAATTCAAGGTAAGTAAGTATCTATAGGCCCCGAGAAGAGAGTGAGAACTTCAGACTGGCAGACTAAAACAATGTGTCAAAAAAATATAGCTGACGGGCGACACGAGACCTTTACTTGAATAAATTTATGTCATTTTTGACTTGTTAATTAAACAAAGGCACGTACAATATTATACATACATGTACGTCGTAGTTCGTAGTGTACTGAACTCAAAGTCGAAGAGGATTTTCTTTTCTATCTTTCACCCTTTTCTCTCCTCTTTATTTCTACATCTTTATCCTTGTAATTTTTTTTATATTCGTAAATTATTAGGTATAGGTACAGTGGTGTACATACCTCTCAGAGGTTAGTACACTGTTATATAATAAAAAAAAGGTATAGGTACGTACGTCCGTATGACATTTGGGCACGTTCGAAATTACCATTCGTTCCAAAATTATAAAGAAACATTTACTCACTAACGTACAGCGAGTACTCTGTTGTTTCGTATTAAATTTTCCGTACATTTTTGAACACAATCATACAGGGTAATTGTTTCACCATGCCAAAAAAAAAAAGTTTTAATGATTTGACATATTGTATTGGCTGTCTCGCTATCCATAGTAAGATGAATGATTTGTATAATATAAGTACACGCAGACGTGAATGATAAAAATAAATTATTACGATTAATTCCAGTAAATCGTTTTGAAAGTAGGAAATTACGTGTTGGCCGGGTTATTAACAGAACGAATTTTCCAACACTGTTTTTTGGCAAAATATAGAACTGCCTGCTTTATTGTTGGTAAGTTGGGTGCTTCACATTAAAAATAGAATAAGGGTGTGTTTCGTTATTTTTGGTGCAAAATGGCTGTAATGTTTTTAAGATTTGCACATACACTTTTTTAACGGTACATAAGTAATGTATATAAGACTATGACGTGCTACTTGAAAACATTAATGTGATTACCATTCAAAGTTGTGCCGATTAATAGATTCATCGTCGTTATTATCATTAATAATTACGACAAACATTAACAATCACAAGTACCTAATCATATATTTTTAAATATTCGATTGCGTTACGTATATAAATTACTAATACTGTTTGAGAAATAATAATAATAATAATAATAGTAATATTATAAATCCACCGCTTAACAAAAATTAATCAATAGTTGTGCACATACGACATATCATCTTCATGAGTTTGTGTTAATATTTACAATGTAAAATGACGTTTTTCGATCAACAAACGCCCGATGCGCGTCGGTTAATTGTCTTTCAAACTGCAGGCGGTATCGACTTGTCTGATGATTCGTTGAAATCCGCCAACACGAGCGAATCCAGAGTCAAATTCTGTAATCAGAGAGCAAATAGCCAAATCAACCATACTGTAATTTCATGTATTCTTGCACAATTCTATGGTTTTTTTTTTTTTTTTTTTTTTTTTTTTTTTTTTTTTTNTTTTTTTTTTTTTTTTTTTTTTTTTTTTTTTTTTTTTTTTTTTTTCTTGCAACATGCTAAAAGATATATTTAGCTACGGGTATTAACAATACACGTGTAGTAGCGATATTGACCAAAAATTAGTGTTGAAAATCATCTTTTGTCTCAAAAGTTTTCTCGTTTATGAAGGTAAGTATACATGTTTTACATTTCGGAGCACATGTGCTAAAAAAAAACAGTAAACACCACGTACAAAAACACGCAGCGTTATACATATAATACGTACACAGACGTCTTGTTCCAAGCGGTCAACGGTACAAAAGGCGCACGAGTCGTTGTCCTTGGCGTCCTCCTGGAGTTTGTCCTCGTCCCGTTGCATCGGCGGTGGTAACAAGCGCGAGCACGGCCTGTCGCTGGCACCAACGACCAAAATGGCCAGGAGATGGTTGATGTAACTACCCGCGAGCTTGAGGGTCTCGATCTTGGAGAGCTTGCGGTCGGCCGGCCGAGTGGGCAGCAGAGTCCTCAGAGCGCCGAAGGCCGTGTTGACGCGGCGCACGCGGGATCGACAGCTGGTGGTACGGATTCGACCGCTCCCGGCCTCCCCTCCTCCTGACAAACGGTGCTCCAGAGGCTCCGACGTCCTGTACCTGTTTGGGCATGTGTGTGCCATAATGGCACGCGTTATAAGCGTCAAAGTTGTTCATATAACTATACACTGCGGGTTCGAAGCTATACTGCTGTTATATTTATGATATTATTGGTAGAAAAACTTTTCGGAAATTACGTTACGATTCAAAGTTTTTTTTATTTTCTACATGGAAATTGTCAAGTATCTCGCTTATTTTCATACGTGTGTGATGCACCAGTAAAAAAATTTTTAAGTTGTTACGTACATAATATATATATATATATATTATTTGGAAAAAAAGCTTTATTTACAATATGAAATCATTGATCTATTTAAGCAGCTTTGTATAGGTAACAAATAATGTCTATGAAGAAAAAAGGCGATACGAGAATTTTTGTGGTAAAAAAAAAACCCGACCCCCAAAAAAATGTTAAATTTAATAATTGTACTTGAATTTTTGTATAAAATAATCGACACTTGGTCAAACCGTGCCGAGAACGAAACACACAACCCGTGGAGCATCAGAGCTTGCAAATAATATTTGTGTGTCCGACGAGCCTCAAAGCACAGACGCAGCGTTTCGATGTGATTAAAAAGCGCTTGCAAGCTCGTGCAGACTCGACAGCTTTCATGATGATGATAATAATAATATACCACTCTCGAATGACAACAAATTCTTTCGAGCAAATGCAAATAACAGAATAACCGTACCATTGGGGGAGAAAAGACGTGGGGCCAAAAAAATAGAACCACATACCTTTGATGGCTTCTGTCCCACTGGCGCAGATTATTGCTTTGACATCTCTGATTTCTGCAACTCGTCACTACTGGCTCAAGCTTCTTACTCCTCATGGCTGCCATGTCTTTGTACATATATGTTTAAACACACAAAATAGATATACCGTCTTCTATGTATAACAATTAATTAATACACAACAAACAATTACTTGATAGACCAGCAGCCAAGTGAGCGACAACGATATATTGTTTATTTCCGACGACACAGCTAGGAAATGTATAAGTATATAACTCCCAACGTATACACTATATCGTTTTATATATCCAAGGGAGCAGGGATGATATGTACCACAACCACCTAGTGCTCCCTGGCGATGATCCCTCACGAATGAGTCAGACAGAGTAAAGCTTGAGAAAGTGTAAATATACACCAGCAGCAGCAGCAGCAGCAACCCTCGTTTAGCCGTCGAAAAGAGAGGGGGTGCGGAGCACAGACAGACGGCTCGATTTATTCCCACAGGCTCTCTCTCTCTCTCTCTCTTTCGATCCAAACTCACCCCTATATATTATATACCTACAGCAAGCACATGCGTACACATAAACGTGTCAATACAATGATAAGAGAGGCGTGCAGTGGTTAGTGCCGTTAGTGGTGTAACACACCACCACATCTGTATGTACCTATACATAAATATGCTACGTTATATGTATAGGTAGCTGTATATAGCTCTCTCTGCGATGAGAAACTTTTTCACCCCTCAGCCCTCAGCCTCACGGCTTCTCTCGTTAAGCGACCCCCAAAGCCGGCTGTGAGTGATGTAGTGATGTTGCATTACTTATATTGACTCTGCAAGTCTGCAGAACAACTGGCGATACTATACTGATAGGGCACGCGTGCACGTGCGCTTTTGTGTATATATATAATGGGGGTAGCGGATGAGTACGTGTGGGTGTTATATAAGGGAGGGATGGTGTTTTCCGAGGACTAAGATGTCGCTATTTTTCGGAGTACGTTTTACACAAGATGCGAATTCGCGATCGATGTGACGCGTGACTGATATGAATATCAGAGCTATACGGCATTATTATACATTTATTATAATCATGATGTACTTTTATTTGCCGAATTTCAGAACTTTTTGATACTTGCTGGATATATTTTTTTATTAATATACGTCCATCGATCGCCGTACAATTTGTGAATAAAAAAAAAAATCACCAAGTATACTCCGCGAAGAATCACATTTTTTATATTTACTTTCTTCTATTTGAACATCTTGTAAATGAGATTAGCGCTTACGTATATATTAAGTAGAGGGGAGCGCAAACAGAGAGGCCTTTAATGCAATTGCTATCGGACTTACTGCATATCGTTTTATATGTATGATAAGTTATTTAGACCTCACGTATAATAAACGTTTCTAATGCATTTGTTTCAATTTGTACACACAAAAAAAATAAATTACTGTTGCGAGCATGTAGCGTGCAATTATAAATTGATAATATTATATATTAGTACAGGACATTTTTACCGTTTACAAAAAATGTAAACGACAGACTTTTGCTTCACACCTTCAAATACAATTAATATGTATAACCAACTAAAACATCTCCTGTTCAATAAGTACCACAGTTTATCGTATACCGATGCATAATTATGAAAGTGTATAGTAGCCCAAGTGGGAAAAAACTTTTGATTATAAAAGAAAAGTTTGATTTGGCTTTTTAAAACTTTCTTGGTATATGATGACTATTACAAATATTATTTTATTATTTTTATGCTTATTATAATTGAATTCAAAGGTTTAACTGTTTCGAGTTCGGAAATAAAATAATCGAACGCGAAATAAAAAAAAAAATGCTCAACGGCCAACGAACCAAAATCAGAGTGCAGCAAAAAACACATCTATGTGCATATACACGCATCGAGAAGATACAATATTATACTTACACGTATTGTTTTGGAGAGCAAAATATGGAGTGGATGCGCTGCAACTCTTGCTGGCTGAGAATCGCAGACAAACAGACAATATTCCACTTGACCCAGTGCGGTCACATTTATTGCGACAAGTGCATAACAAAAGGTGAGCTGTTTCTTTGGTCAAATTTTCATATATTTTTACGTAACACGTACGCAATGGAATGTAAGTATATACTTTGCTTGACGACATTATACCGTTTAGCTGAGGAGAGATGCTGCCAGTGCGGATCGACGGGTTCCATTTCCCTTCCACTAAAGGAACCCCTGAGCCCTCAAATCAACCACTATTTCACTCCGATCTGTGATCTGCTCGACAAAGTCGTCCAGGCAGAACAGTTTCAGCGAGCTCAAGTAGATCTTTGCTTGAAGCGAGCCAACGAAAATGTAGGTTTTCAATTTGTGTTTACTTTCCAGACATATATGTGTATGTATATGTACACATATATTACTGTATTTTTCATTCCACCGTAACGTTTTCGTAAAAATGCGTTCTATTATTACAGGAGCACAAATATCAAACGCTGAAGGAAGCCTACTGGGCCAGTGCGGAGAATTTGAAGAAAGTCTATCAAAAATATGTTAAGCTCAAAGCAGCTTACAATACAATGCACAAGGAAAGGAAACTCAACACCTCACTGTCTTTCACTCAGTAAGTCATTTGCCAAATGTTTTCATTTTCAACTAATCGTGTATTTTCTCTTGTGTGCCATGATTTGATCACACTTTTTTTAGGACTGGCAAGTCTCTGTATTATACTCCACCGCCTCAGATGAAGCCCAATTGTCAGCAGAGCTATTCTAACGGGGGGCGTTACATTCAGCAGAGCCAAAACAATTCAAACAAGGGCAAAGATCAGATTTTTAGGGTCCCATCGATGACTAGAGTTCCAAGGTCTGCAAATTCAGGGTATTACACTGCTTCCCCTGCAAGCTCAAGTTCGCTAAATTCTCGAATGAACAAATCTATTTCTAATATTTCTAAATATTAATATTTTCAAGAGTTAAATTATAAAATCAGACATTATTCTTTTCCTATGTAAAAATATTTCTGTTAATGAAACAGATTCAGTGCTTCATTCAAATGTTTATTTAATATAATAGCTATTTTTCAAACTTACAATTTATAATTATAAAACTCAACTGGAGTGTAGAGTGTTTTGTTGTCAATTAAGTTTAAAAATTTTATGTTAAAATAAGGTTAATTATTGTGTAACGTGTACAGATTCACAGTCAATAAAAATATATTTTCAAGTAAGCCATTCATTCTAAGTAATGAATTCTAATTGTATCTCAAATCAATTAGTGAACTTGACTTGTAAATACTCAGGTAAATAAATAAAAGCAAAAGTCTTCTTAAAATGTTTATTTTAAAATACAAAGTAATTCACTCTGCCTATAATATCTTTCAGTATAATAATATTTCTTCAAATACTGTATAGATTAAGTATCGGCATGTCTGGAGGAATCAGGGTAGAAAAAAAAATCATCAGAACTCGGTGGACAAAACGATGTCTGTTTTTTTTTTTTCATTTTTAATGCGGTCTGACAATAGTAAGAAATATTTATGTACTGTGTTGCGAATAAGTTACATTATAATTCAATCGTTACAATCGATTATTTTTATTACTTCTTTCTTCCCTTCATATATACCTCAGCTTAAAATGTACATGCCCCCTTTCGAGATGACTCACAGTTCACATTAAAAAAAAAGAGATGCAGGTATCGCGTTTTTATTTTCGTAGAAAATAATAAAACGTCGATGGCATAAAAAAAAAAACAAAGCCCATCCAGCGTTCATCACACTAAGATGCTCACTGTTGTGCTTTTACACATCATGGTCGTCTCAGTCGTTATCGTAGTCTGGTCAACGTCATCGCTATTATCATAAAATCACTATCACTATTATAGTCATCGTCCTCGTAGTCGTTGTCATCATTTAAATCGTCATCTCCATCATTGTCATTATGATATACATCATAATCACCATTATAATCACCATTATTATAATTATTACAATCATTTATCATCATCATCATCAGTGACATAATTATCATTATCATTGTCTACTGAATTGTGATTTACATTTGATAAATGGTTCCTTCTTAAATATCTCTTGGGGGGAGGGGGAGGCGGACGCGCGTGGGGCGCGCGCTTATACAAAGTTTTTTTGAGCGCACGCGAAGGCGCGCTTAAAGAAACGTCAACACGTCTGCTTGTTTCGCGTTTATACTTTGGTCATTTTGTTGCAAATGTTTACAATGTTCATAATCAGCCAGTCACGCATAAAATAGCAAAAAATTTTTTATTACATCGCCATTGTTCGTTTCTACCAACACGAGAGCGCGCTTGCTTTTTTTCCCTCTCGGTTGATTTCTTCAGAATTTTGCTTTTTACGCTTGATTTTTTTGCATTTTCATATTTTTTTATTTTTTTATTTTTATTTTGTAATATACACAATTTCTTCACGAATCAACGCAACACCATCAAAACTTAGCTTACACGACTAAGTAATAAAATTGTGCTAATAATTATTAAAATAAAAATTGACGTAAAAAGGATAGGCGGTTTTAAAACTTTCTTGGTATATGATGACTATTACAAATATTATTTTATTATTTTTATGCTTATTATAATTGAATTCAAAGGTTTAACTGTTTCGAGTTCGGAAATAAAATAATCGAACGCGAAATAAAAAAAAAAATGCTCAACGGCCAACGAACCAAAATCAGAGTGCAGCAAAAAACACATCTATGTNTATTTATATTTATAAATACCTGAATCGTGACTCGAGCTCTCCATTAAGTTAAAAACTTCAGGTCTTATTTTCGCTTATTAAATTAAAAGACAAGAACAAAATACATTTAAAAGTAATTGTAATAAAAATAGTTGAAAATAAGTCAATTGAGCATGGGAGGAATTGCCACCAGTTTGACGAGCGATAAATACACGCGCGTACGAATCTCAAAAATTAATATACACAGTCGCGTTAAGCTGCTATAATCAATCGAACACTATCCTCTAGAAGGCTAGGCTGCGCTAGTTTATTTTGTAAATATCATATGTATATATATATATATTTATATAAATGTATGTATATAATAATCAATTGCTGCGTGTTATTCCACTTTGTTTACTTTGTCTTTTTCAATATTTACAGTAGTTGACATTAAACGAAAGTGGCAGACGCTTCGTCATTTCCTTTGCTTTACTTCTACAATTTTATTTTAATCGTCTCTTGTACCATACGTATGCAACACTGAATGAACGTAAAGTAGCAAGTATTAATAGTAAATTAATTATAATCAATCGTCAATTATATTGGATAATCGTTACAACCGAAAGATAAATTGCAAATCACTAAGGAAAAAAGAAGGGGGGGAGAGAAAGAGAGAGAAAGGGATCCTATTGTATTTATCGTTTTCAATATTTTGATTTACTCTTACGCTTTACTTCATATTTTCCCTTTTTCGCTCTCTCCCTCCCATCCACGCACGCCAACACATACTTACACACGCGTACTCTTTTTTTTCTTCTCCCTTCCGTGACTCCTAAATTTCACTACACAATGTTTATGAAAAAACGTGTACGTATAAAACGCAAACAGATCACTAAAACATGTCTCGCTGATTGAAAACTTATAAAAAAAGATTATGGTGTCCCTAAGCGACAATAACTTGGGCCCATTTGTAATCTTCGCTCTTGTTCGTTTTCTATCTTCATTTTATGAGTCTTCGCCACGGCAGCAATGTACCGGGACAGAGAGAAATAGATGTTCGTGTTCTAGCGCTTATCGGCTTTCTTTTCTTTAGGGACGTGATCCACGTGTGGCTTCTTCCATCGCACGAACTTTGAGCTCGCGCTCGCGCTGTTGTCTAAAAAACACGGGCACATTTTTTAATCATTTATGGGCCTGTACGGCCATCCATACCTATTTTTCGATTTTAATTCACATTCCTCCTTCACACTCGTTCAAAAGAAAAAGTAAATGGCATTCCAGGTTTATTTTTTTTTTTTTACAAACATCGAAGCATACCTAATCTACTAAAGGTCAATGTTTAAAAAAGTAAAAAAAAAAAAAAAAAAAAAATACTATCTGTAACAAGGGTGTTTTTTTAAAAAGAATTTTCAATAGAATTGAAACGAATCACAACTACCAAGTTTTTATCAAATGATTCACAGTTTTATTTATCAAACATTAGTCGTCTATCGATTTATTATCTACAATAAGGAACACAATTTTTAACATTCCTTTTCAACACTGTACAAAAATGTATTTGATTGTCATATTGATAAAAAAATCCAGCACTTACTCTGGTACATTAATAATACGTACAAAAAATTGATCAATTTCATTTGAAACACGTTATTGTCGTAAAGACAATGTTTTCTTTGCCAAAAAAAAATAAATGTTCGATTTAATGCATGTGTATAACACAACGCCACGCGATATTGAATACAAAAATATTCAATTTTCCACACACAGTTTCAATTACAAATTTCATACCTCAAAATGTCTGTACATTGTGAATTGTATAAATATATTGTAAAAAATGATAAAAGTGTGTTTTGATTGAATTGAAAACTATTCATAAAAATTTCATTTTCGAACGAATGAATTATTTGATGCACGAACTTGTCTTTAATATATTGCTGTATGTTTTAAATACCACATACCTAGTTAAAACAGTGAAAATTCACTAAAAAAACTATTTACAAACGCAAAAGAGGAAATTAAAAAAAATTAAAAAAAATTACCTCGACTAAAAAAAAGTCACATCGCGTATCATAATATTGCATGCGGCAGAAGTAAGATACAATCAAAGCGCCTCATTCCCTAAAATTGGGCTCTCGCTAAATCTTGCACTCTTTTTTTTGTCCTCTCTCTCCCTCTCTTCTAAACTTTTTCGGTCAAGCCTGGATTCTCTCGCGACAGGTAGAAAGATCCACATGTATACGAAAAAATAAGAGGAGGAGGAGAAGAAGAGCCATCGAAGGATGGATCGAGGTGAAAGAAGAGAGGCAGAGGCAACGGAGAAAGAAAAGGGATGCCGCCATACAGGGTGCCAGTATACACATCAGATGTATGTATATATATGTAGTAAAGTGGCGGTGAAGAATTCTTTTTGTTAGACGAACCTTATGTACTCCTCGTGGTGAGCGACAAGCGAGGCGTGGGGCGGGAAACGGTCGCGCTCGAGCATCAGGTGACGCTGTAGCTGCTCGTGGTGGGCGGCCATGTCGTAGGGCCTGCCAAGCAGCTCGGCCGGGTGTAGGGCGAGCGTTGGCTCGCGGCCCATCAAGCCTGGCCTCGGATAGTTACCCCCAGCTGCTGCTGCTGCTCGTCCGTTCGTTGAACATCGAGGTGGGGTAGGGGGTAAAGGGTACATGAAACAAAAATCCAAAGAGCAGGGATGCCCGTACGTTAGAGTAAATCTACTATGCTAGATGCTGTATGAGTAAGTTCTTTTTTTTTTTTTTTTTTTTTTTTTCATTTCAGGCTACGGGTTAAGCAGGCAGTGTGACTGCGCCCTCAAGACAATAGGTCATTCTTTCAAGGTGAAAGAACTTAGACAAAAGATTAATGCGTTTTGCAGCAGGCTGCAGCTCAATATTGAGCATGACTGGAAGGTGATGCTTTTTTTTAGACGGAATGATTATATATTTCAATAAGGATTGAAAGACAATACACGAGTACGTTACAATGACTTCCTTGAAAGCTAATGTTTGTGTTCCTACAACAACATTGATGCTTGAAACGCTAAATATTAATTTTTGAAAAAGAACATGTGTTAACGAGACATTGTATTGAAACACAATTGTACCGATATGTTATCGTAGGGTTAATGTTATTTTGGCTGTTAAAATTTACAATACACATTACAAGAATGCATTTACTTTTCAAGCATCAACAATGTTAGCTTCAATCTAATTTTGCTAACACATAGAATCATTTGCAATTAATTTTGCAAGTAACAAAAAAAAAACAAAAAAAAAAAACACGATTCGATACGTGTTTCGTTTAGTTTTTTCCTTTCCGATTCACACGTATGAATAAACGTAATAATTATTATTGAAACTTGAATAACTTGTATTAATTGACGAAAAAAAAAAAAAAACGAGTTTAGCTTTGCCTACCCAAAAATGCGCATACAGCAGTTCAATCTTTCAATCCTCATTTTGCAAGTCAAGTATCTTCAACATGTATGAAAAAAGAAGCGAGGGGAGGGGGGGGGGCAAAAGATTTATGAGAATGTCCCACTGATTAAACTCTTCAAAGCACACTGTTGGTGTGTTTGTGTTTGTTTGCATGAAAAAAAAAAAAAAACGTCGTACCGGGCAGAGGGAATCCCGCGGCTGCCGCGGCCGCCTCCTGTTGCTGTTGCGCCGCCGCCGCCGCCGCTTGTTGCTGCTGTTGGGCTGCCGCCTGCTGCTGGCCCGGGTGCAGATGTAAGTGCGTATGGGCGTGAGTGTGGGCGTGCGTGTGCGCGTGGTACTCGGGCGAGATACCGGCCATCTGGAGCCGCACCATCGGGTCCGTGGTGAGGGCCAGTCGTTCTGCGTCCAGTTGGCTGGCGTGGGGATGACCCGCTGCGGGGTGCGCCGCTCCTGAGGCCGAGGCCGGGCCCGCGCCTGCCGCCGCCGCCGCTGCTGCTCCCGCGGCTAAGCCTAAACCCGACATCGCCGCTTCGATCACAAACATACACTTCCGTCATTCGAACGTTGATTTTACGATTTGTTTTGTTTGTTTCTTTTCATTTTCTGTCGATTGTGATTGATTTTATGCTGCTTTCCCAATTGATTTTCAAGATGCCATGGATCCCGGTTTGGTGGTGTTAATTTTTTTTTTTTCCTTAACTGTTTCTACCCTTCACTTCACTGCTACATAATACGCCCGCAAACATTCAAGTGATAGCCTCGCAAAGTCTCGTTCATTCTATTTGAGATTTTCATAGCAAATCTTGACTTAGTAATACAAGTTTTTCAATCGATTTCAGAATGTTTGATTATTCTCATAAATTTACGTGCAACTGATGCTTGCATTGTTTTGTCATATATAAAGTGTTGCATGAAAAGTAAATCCACAAAATGTTATTTAAATTTGTTAGGTATATGTTTTAAAGTAAGGTGGTCAGTTGCATTGTTAGTTATTATGTATGTGTTGAATGTGTATTAAAAGTAGGATTGTGTAGATTGTGTTTGTTACAAAAACCATAACAGTAGGCAGTGAAGAGTCAAATAAGTTTGATTTTGAGTTGAAATGAAGACGAAAAATGAAAAAAAGATTTCACATTAAGCCACTACAGTTAGAAGAATGGACACTTAAAAAATCTAAATAAGACACTTTCAAGTGGAATCTCTCGAAATAAAAAAAAAAATAAAAAAAAAAACTACAGCAAATTTTCAATTGTCTTTACTTAATGTAACACTACTAGCACATATAAAAACTAGATAAACAATGATAAAAGGGAAAAAAGTTAATTCTATTGCTTCAAACAAATGGTATGGAAAATAAAATTTAAGTAAAAACAAAACTGCGTCAAAAAAAAAGAAATCAAGTCAAAGTAAAATTAGAGATAAATCTAGACAATTTAACTTTTAGAAGCAGATATTATAAGACTTACATATCCCTTATTGATGGCACTTACTTTTTTAGTAGCCTTTGATCTTCGTTATCAAAAAGTCATTCGTGAGTTTAGTTTTCAAATTTTTTTTCTCTTTCTTTTTCGTCGTTTTGTTTCAAACAAATCGTAAGTTAACGTTACATTGATTGATATAGGTATTCATTTTATCAACTATTGTCATTATTTATGTATATACCTACTATTGTGCTCCCTATGAAATCTCTTTGTTGTATGTTAATTTATCAAAAACCTCCCATTAACGGGGCTATGAAGTACGATAAGAGATGATGATTTGTCTAAATTAAGAAAAAAAAAAAGATAATTATTTACCTAGTCGCTCGAGCCGTTCCCTGTCCAACTGACTAGGCCCAGGTGGTACCGCGTACAGGCCAAACTGGTGCAAGCCTGCAGGCGGTGGACCACCCGGACCTGGAGGCGCGAGGCCACCTGAAGCCGCGTATCTCCTGTGGATTTCCAACCAGTGCGGATCTACCGGCCCAGCCATGGGACGAGGCGCACCTTTGAGAAGCTCCTCCTGGAAAATCATCGGATCGAACGTATTCTATAAGGGAATATAAAGTTATTTGGCTTTATATTATAATCTCAAATAAATTTCGTAATTTTCTAGTCGAATGATAAATGAAACGAAAAAAAAGAAGATAGAAAATAAAAAGATATGAAAAGTTGAATTGATATCAAGCTACCATTGTCGAAAGGATTATGTTGAATATCTTCCCTTGTAATTATGATTGTGATTTTTTTTGTGTTATATGAATTACAGTGTTACATTTGCAAAAGATGATACCATAATTATGTGTTAGATTGTGCCTTATACCTGAAGTTTATAGTACAGGAGAACTTGTCAAAAATAGTTGAAAAAATATTGAAAATGTAATCATATACATATGTAAGTGAGCAATATTAGATTATGAAAATACTGTTAGATGAGTTTGGTGCTGGTTAATTATAAAATTAAAATAAACTATGACTTACATTTTGGAAAATGCTATTGATTGTGTACTTTTGAAACTATAATAAAAAAATTTTTAGTTTTTATATTGCCTTTCGAAAAATTTTTGTTTGATTTATTTATTATTTATTTTTTTTTTAACAGCAGACTCTTCGAAATCAAAAATGCAAATTTTAATATTATAAAACACCCATATACAGGAAGAGACGTTATATTTTACATTTACCATTATATTTTTAAGTTACTGCAATTCTCAAAGTTTACTTATTTATCAAACGGAAAAATCAACACCCAACGTTGACAGCATGGTGAATATTATGACTTTTATAATCCAACAAAATAAAATAAAGGCGTTCCTTAAATTCACATGTGTGAACATAGTAGACAGAAACCGCATACACATATTATGTGTATTACGGAAAAAAACAATGAAATTAATGGCCAAACGCACCTTGAGCCGATCGTTGAGCTCGCGTTCCCTAAGCTCCCGGATCTCCCGTTCTCTCTTCTCGCGCTCCAAGTGTTCGAGTTCCATCCTCTCTCTGGCCGTGCCGTACATGTAGTGCAGCATCGGATCGCCGGGTCCCGTGGGATGCCTCGCGGGCGAGAAGGCCGCGTGAGGCCTCGCGTACTCCGAGAGTTGCCTCAGCGCAGGCGTGTCCGAATAGGCAGCCGCGGCCGCAGCAGCAGCAGCAGCGGCTGCACCCGGACGCGTCGCGTACCTATCGTACGGTGAAACGACGGGCTCTAGGTGACCACGGCTCGGTGGCTTGCACGACCCATCCGACTGCTTATCCGGTGTGCTCATCTTTCTCGCCTGTTGCTGCTGCTGCTGCTGCTGCTGCTGCTGCTGCTGCTGCTGCTGCTGCTGCTGTTGTTGTTGTTGCTGTTGTTGTTGATGCTGCTGCTGCTGCTGCTGCTGCTGCTGTTGTTGTTGTTGCTGTTGTTGTTGATGATGATGCTGCTGCTGTTGGTGTTGGTGCTGCTGATGCTGTTGCTGCTGCTGATGCTGCTGCTGCTGCTGTTGTTGTTGCGCCTGTTGCTGGGCTTGTTGTTGCGCTTGTTGCGCCGCCCGATCGCGCTCTTCACGCTCGCGCTCGGCCTGCTTGCGCAAACGCTCGTCGCGTTTGCGCTGCAGCTTCGAGTCCGGCACGGGCTTGAATAGGAGGTCGGTACGGGCGCAGGAGTTGTCTCCTCGATTCCAGTGGCGCAGGAATATCGCAGACTGCGAACGGTGACACTCTGTGTCCTCGAGCTTGAGCTCGGGTGTGGGCCCGCGGGGGCTAGGCAAGGGGTCCTCGGACTCGGATTCCATGGACTCGGGCTCGATTTTGGGCTCGGCCGGCAGTTGTCCGAGCTGAACCGGCTGATGGACTCCCATTCCCGGCCTGTGGTGGTGCTGCTGGTGCATCGCGCTCACCGAGGAACTCAGACACGGGGCCGAGGACACGAGCTGGCTTGGCTTGTTCGCGCTCCTCGAGCTCTGATGCGAGTGCTGCGAGTGACTGTGTGAACTGTGCGAGCTGTGCGACGACGATATCGTGAGCAGCTTGTCGTGATGGAGGGTCGTTGCCTGGTGATGCATGGACGAAGACGAGTGATGGTGGTGGGTGGCAATCAGGTTCTCGCACTCCTCGCGCGTCGATACCGACGAGGTGGTGCTGGAGTGGTGGGCCGTCATCATGGTCGTTGCCTCGCTGCGCTGGGGCGACGGCGGTGGTATGGCGTGGGGCACGGGCCCGTAAGGATAGGCGGGGAACGCGGGATAACCGTGCACGGTTGGATAACCGGGGTAAGCGTGAGGATGATACGGATGCATCGCCGCGAACAGGGAGTGCGGCATAAGCGGATGATGCGGGTGGAACGGATGGGCCATGTGCGGACTCGTCTGTTGCACAGGATGCATCACTGGCTGCGGTATCGACGTTGGGGGCGGGGGAAGGCTGGGCTGCGGCGAGGCCGCGATCGACTGCAATTGCGAGACCTGCTGCGGAGGCTGCTGATTGGAGGACGAAGACGACGAGGACGAGTGCTTGCTCGGGGTCGGCGGCTTGCCACCGCTACTTTCTCTACCCACAACAGCATCTGGGTCTTTTTTGATGTTTTCTATGCTCGGACCTTGAGTCGGATGTGGTACATTAGAATCGATAGCCTACGCCCAAGAATAAAATGAAGTATAAAAAAAATCCATTTATCTTACCTGGAAAATTGGTCTGGAAACCAGGAATCTTGACCTCTTTGAGACTCTGAAGTGGATCGGGCTCCGGATGGATAATCTCTTGCTTGATTTTCAAGTTCTGAGGCTCCATAGGCGGCGTCCCGGCTAGACTGTAAAGTGGCCCCGGCCTATCACTCGGTATCATTGGCGGCGGTGGCTGGATCGGCTGGAACATGTTGAGCGGCTCAGGTCTCGTCTGAGACAGAGGAGGCAGAGGTGGCGGCAGCTGCTGGTGTTGTTCCAATTGTTCCCTGTCGTCGCGCTCCAATTGTCCTAATCTATCCAGAGGCATTCTGTCTGGCGGCAACCTATCCGACATTCTACTGTCCTGTATCCTGTCCTGCATGCGTTCCTGCTGCAACCGATCTTGCATCCGGTCTGGCTGGATTCTATCGACTATCCGGTCGGTTATTCGGTCCGGCGGTAGTCTGTCTCGCAACCTCTCAGGAGGCATTCGACTGTCTTCGGACAACATACGCTCGGAAATGGTTCGCTCCTGGTGCAGAATCGTGAGCCCGAGAGGCTGTGGCGAACTGGACATGGGTGGCGGTGGTGGTGGTGGCTGCAGTTGCGGTGGTAAACCGCTCGCCGTCAGACTCTGTATGTTGAGATTAAGCGGCGGTGGCCCAGACAGCGTGGACATGACCAGATTCGTTGGCACCGGTAGCGTCGGTGGCGGTGGCGGAGGCGGCGCACTCGTCGACATGTTTTCCGGGTGCGTTTGACTGAGATCTCTCGGTGTGGCTTGCAGGAGGCTTGGTGGGGGTGGTGGAGGCACTTGCAGGCCTTGCGGGATTTGAAGACTCTGGGCCGAGAGGTTTTGAGGCACGCTTTGAGGGGCTGAGGTGATCGAGGTGGGTCCGGTGTACTGCATGTTCAGTGGATGCGACTGATTGGTAGTACTCGAAGGCACTAGGGGCATCGTGGCGGGCCCCGAGACTATCGCCGCCGCGGAATGAGGTATCGGAGGTAAGCCCGGGGGACACAGACCGCTTGCCGAATTGTTCATCGATTGCGACAGGTTGCGCGGCATGCTTTGAGCCAACTCGCTGACGGAAAGGGGCTGCGAGGTACTGTGCGCCATCTGCGGCTGCTGATTTGGCCCGGGGCCTGGGGTATTATGCTGTTGATCTCGCTGCAATTGCTGCTGCTGCTGTAAGTCGACGATATCCTCTTTTACGGGCGGAGACGCGGACCTGCTGTCCATGGGCACGGGCATGGCCAGCGGCATAGGCAGAGTCATTGTCATCGGCATTGACATGGATTCCAGTTTTATCGGTATAGGTTCTAACTTGAGGGGAAGCGGCTCCAATTTTAACGGATGGGGTTCTAGTTTGATCGGATGGGGCTCTAGTTTTATGGGATGGGGTTGATTCAGGGGCAAGGGCATGTCCTCCATCGGCTCTTTCATGTCCTTTGGCTCGTCCAGCAACGGCTTCTTGTCGATGAGGCTTTCGCGTGCGTGGATGACGGGAACCGATATCGGTAGACTCTGAATCAGGGGCTGCGACTGTGACAGTGGCACCTGCACTTGCAGCGACGTCGTTGGCGGCGGCAGAGGCTGCTGCTGCACCACAGGTTGAATTTGAGGTTGCTGAGGCGGCAGTGGCGGTGAAATGGGAGTGGTTATGAGCGTCGGAGGCTCGCAAGGCTCCTCGGACGGCGTCGTCGCCGGACTCATCACTGGATTATTGTCGGGCGGCAGGCCACCCGTGGTAGGAGGACCGGAGCTGCTGCTACTGCTACTCGCTGTTACCACCACGGGAACACCGGCCTGACTACTGCTCGCACTACTGCTGTCTGGGGCATCCGCCTCGGCCTCCCGCTCAGGCTCGTCTATTAAGGAATTGCTGTCAGTGGTCAGCGACTCCGAGGGACTTTCGGGCCTTTCGCCGGTGCGCTTGCGCTTCTGCATGTCCTTGTCTTCCTCTGATTCGTCCGGCACCAAGCGCTTCTGGCCTTTCTTCGGAGTTTCAGGCTTGCTGGAAGACTTGGACTTTTTGGGCTTCTCGCTCGACTGCTGCATTGTTGACGGCGTTTGCTGGGACTGCTGAGATATTTGCTTCTCCTGGTCGGGAGTATCGGTACCGCCGACTCTACGTGGTCGCGAGGGTCGTGTCTCTTTGGCGGTTTTGTTGCGCGTTCGCATTCTACCAGGGCTATCGGGTGACTCAGCCGGCACGGGCCGGAAGAGATAGGGTGGTGCTGGTGGCAGCTCGCCCGTCTTCTTCAGGTGTGCTCGGCATTCCGCGCAGAGAACTAGTCTGTCTTTACCGGTGACCTGATAGTGGGAGAGAAACAGATTAAGAACAAATAATCATACGCACAACTCGAGTAACGAGCACGTATCTACTAATGATGCTACTACTAACCTGATAGTCCTTGGAGCTACTGGAGAAGCAATGCTGGCATGCGTGGCTGACGCCGTTGGTATTGGTGTCACGAGAGTCGCTGTCCTCCTCGGAGTTGTCGTCCTCGGTAACAGAACTCACCTCGCCAGCGGTAGGATTGCTGTTTGAGGAGCCTGTAGCTCCGGAACCGGCGCCAGCGGCACCGTTGCTACTGCTCTCGGATTCCGTGGCAGCGGGAGTGTGGTCCCTGGCGGTGCTTGTCGCACTCGGCGCCGTTTCGCTAGTTGGCGTCGTCGCGTTCTGCTGATCCTCCTTGGGCGTGCCGGCGCGTGAGTTGCGCGTGTTACGAATACGACGCAGCGAACCCTGGCGTCTTCTTCGATGTGGCCGGTTGTTGTTCGCTGCGGGTGTCTTTTTCCACAAATAGTAGAACTCGACGAGTTCCGGCTTTGGAGAAAAAAAAAAAAAAAAAAATTAAAGGCTGTCTTAATTTTTACATACACGATGAAACCACTCAATGAAAGACATTTTCATGAATTTTTATCTGCTCAAATTGCTATCACTGTCACTGTGTCTCGCTTTACTGTTATGATATTATCGTCAAATTATGAAAAATATTACTCTAAAAAGTGTAACCAGCTGTTCATACAAAGACTGTAATCAACGCAAGTTGTTACAAATGTTCAACGTTATTTTTTTCTGTTTGAATCGACATTGCTATTAATAAAAATGAGGCATATACTCGCAAGAGTATTACGTTGAAAAACGATGTCAAATCGTTGTTTTTGTTTATTCTTGGAACATGAACAGTTTTATTTATTTCCAAGATTTTCAATATTGCTTCAGCTTTAACGAATTTTTGTCATAGTTTAAAAAGGTTTGTAAAAAACGAACTTGTAAGTAGCCGCAAACAGCTTTGTTTTCTAATAGGGTAAACTTTTAAGCATAGAGAATGTTCTTGCATATAAGTTATTGAGAGAAATGCCTAATTTGCAAGAATCAACAGACACTTAAATCCTCATTGGGTGAAAAATGTCAATCTGTTTTCCGTAATAATCAAACATACACGAGATGACAAAAAATCACTGCCACTCCCCCCCCCCACACCAAAAAAGACCCAATGTTAATTTGATACATCACAGAAAAATGAAAACAATGTATACATACGTGTGCACATTAGTATAAGTGTAATCAAGCAGTCGATAAGACTCTCTTGGTAATTAATTTCATTCGGACTCAACAATCGCTTGACAGACCAGTATTAATGAGAGCTATTAGCATTTTTACACATACTTGTGTACTCACACGGTCGATTTTGTAATGCATACATCACGTATAGTTTAAATACCACAAAAGAGTAGACACAGGTAAGTTGGATGCGATAAAAAAAGTTGAGCAAAGCAAAGGCAAAATAATAATTACCGTATCTTTGTGTGGCAAGAGATCCTTCCTAATGCGAGTAAAGTTTTTTCCAAATTGTCTGAGGCCTTTGACGAAACGTTTCTGCACGGAACGAAGAAAAAGACAAACAATGTGTGTTAAACAGGACGTATAGAATACATAATAAGTACAAGCAATTGTGTACTATTATATTACTCACAGTTTCCTCTTCGGACCATTTCTTGTCGATACCTTTGGGCACTGCACACTTGTAGAGGGCTTGTAATGCTCGACCTGCGTCATATCCAGAATCGTGGAGAGTGTCAAGGGCATTGATGGTGGTGTCGTCGCGGGATGCTGCCACACAACCGTCGGGGGATCCTCCATCACACATGCCAGCAAACGCGGCGACGGAGCGTGCCGCTCTCAGGTACATCAGCAGGTCCATGTCCAGGGTCATTTCTGGGATCCATCTTAGCTCCTCGCGCTCCTTGGCGAACTCGGGATCAGGAAGCAGCTCTCCGGGAGGGATACCCGGCCGATAATCAGGCAAGTGGGCCTGGCAAGAAACCAAGTCCTGGATCAAAAACCCGTGATTGTGCGCCCTGTTAGCTCATCCTCTGCCGATCAAAACACTTTTTACGTACACGCCTAAACTCCAGCTTGCTCTGGTCTACTCCTCATTGTTTCGATATACTTATCGGAGTTTGTACCAATTTAGGAAATAGTTCAAACACCGATTGATTGAAAAAAAAAAAAAAAAACACGCTTTACATTTTACTCGCGCACAAACGAGGAAAACCCATGACAAGTATACGCGCACAAGAGTCGTGAATAATAATACAACTGTAGAGGCCGAGTCGTAAAACAAACGTACTCAGCTTAGCATTAAAAGACGTATGACAACAAAGAAGGAAAAAAAAAAAAACCTCTCGTTACAATGTTATTAAAATCAATAATCGTAACATCAAACGCGAGGTATACATAAGCATACAATAAGACGAAGAAACGGAGCACACGCACCGCACAAAGTTGACTCTCGCGACTGATCAAATAAACGCGCCGTCACTTTATTAATCCACAAATTTACGCGTCTAATTGTCTTTACACACACGCTCGATTACACGCGATTTACAGCCCATGTATAAATATACCCGTGCGCGGCACAAGACCATACGGTTTACAATCGTGATACCCAATTTACCTATACGTATATAGAGAGACACAACAAACATCACTTGTCGATAAGTCGACCAAGTGCCATCGCGAAGTTGCCGATGAGTATAAGTATTGACGCTTGCTCGCGCAAGACACGAAAATTCAATCAAACGTCGCGAAGAAGCTGATGCAAGCAATCACATTTTCTCTCTCTCTCTCTCTCCACTCAAAATGAGAGAGAGAGAGAGAGAGATGCCAACGCATTGAGTATAGTTATATATAAAAGTTTGTAACCAACAACAGTAAGCCTGGAGTTGTACAGATGAGTAAGTATAAACTGCCGGCGTGTACATACATTTGTTGAAGTAGTGGTAGTAGAGCATAGCTAAAAGTGGCAAGGAAGTTGTATTTTGTTTTTTCTTTCTTTCTTTCTTCGTTTCCTTGTTTTTGCAGATAAGAAAAACAAGAAAAAAAAGATTTCTCTTTCTCTCTCTCTCTCTCTCTCTCTCACACACACACACACACACACACTCGCGTACATATATAAGAGTGAGTAATTAATATTTAAAAAAAAAACAGCAAACCTGATGCGATGGACCAACCCGTATCTCGCCCTGGGTGCCGGCTGACATCTCCCCCTCCTCCGAAGCTCCGCCGTCCTTCTCCAGCGTTCCGATTGGCTGTTGTATTGCTTTCTGAACAAAATTCTACCATTCACCTCCTGGGCCAAACACACAAGTACATCAAACAAATTAATCAATCAATAAAGCATTTGTTGTTGTTGTTGTTGTTGTGAAAACTTACAATTATAATTTTATAAAAAAAAAAAAAAAAAAAAAAAAAAAAAAAAAAAAAGAGAGAGAGAACGAACGAATGAATGAACAAACACGATCGAGCACGTACGTAGTACGTGATAATACTAGTGACATATATATATTATAATGTAAGAAAACGAGGAGGAGGAGGAGGAGGAGGAGTAGGCTATTATCTACACGTGATTAGAAAATAAGAAAATATGAGACATGGCCTCTGTTATCAGCATTCGACAGTACGATAACACAGCCAGGGCAACGATATAAGCATTAACCGTATTATAATCGTCATCGTTACAAATGTGTCATAACAAGCGTAATCGAGCGCTTGTGGGTATATACGTAATATCTCTCTCGGCTAATTAACAGATCGATAATAAAAAAAAAAAAAAAAATGCATGTACGGGGGAGCTGCGATTGGCGGGAACCGAAGCGCAAGAAGGTTATCAGGTTCGATGAAGATAATAAAAAAAAAAAAAAAAAAACAGCGAGCAAAACAAAAGACACTTACACAGCGCCAAAGAGAGTGTGAGAGTTAACTCGGGGCATAATTAAATAATTATCACAGTGTGCACACACGGCGCGCCGGCGTTGACGAACAACTCGCCGTAACGGCTATAATGTATATTATGTAGTGCGGAGCCCGTGGCGTACGGGGGAGTCCTACCCCCCCCTTCCGCCCACTATAGGCGTTGTTGTTGCATTGGAGCATCTTTCAACTGATATACGTGGACCCCCCTGCAATGTGGCTCTATATATGCTGGAAAAAGCCTGTATTGTATATACATACATCAGAAAGAAAGAGAGCAAGGGTGTTGTATATATATATATATTTATATAAATGTATGTATATAATAATCAATTGCTGCGTGTTATTCCACTTTGTTTACTTTGTCTTTTTCAATATTTACAGTAGTTGACATTAAACGAAAGTGGCAGACGCTTCGTCATTTCCTTTGCTTTACTTCTACAATTTTATTTTAATCGTCTCTTGTACCATACGTATGCAACACTGAATGAACGTAAAGTAGCAAGTATTAATAGTAAATTAATTATAATCAATCGTCAATTATATTGGATAATCGTTACAACCGAAAGATAAATTGCAAATCACTAAGGAAAAAAGAAGGGGGGGAGAGAAAGAGAGAGAAAGGGATCCTATTGTATTTATCGTTTTCAATATTTTGATTTACTCTTACGCTTTACTTCATATTTTCCCTTTTTCGCTCTCTCCCTCCCATCCACGCACGCCAACACATACTTACACACGCGTACTCTTTTTTTTCTTCTCCCTTCCGTGACTCCTAAATTTCACTACACAATGTTTATGAAAAAACGTGTACGTATAAAACGCAAACAGATCACTAAAACATGTCTCGCTGATTGAAAACTTATAAAAAAAGATTATGGTGTCCCTAAGCGACAATAACTTGGGCCCATTTGTAATCTTCGCTCTTGTTCGTTTTCTATCTTCATTTTATGAGTCTTCGCCACGGCAGCAATGTACCGGGACAGAGAGAAATAGATGTTCGTGTTCTAGCGCTTATCGGCTTTCTTTTCTTTAGGGACGTGATCCACGTGTGGCTTCTTCCATCGCACGAACTTTGAGCTCGCGCTCGCGCTGTTGTCTAAAAAACACGGGCACATTTTTTAATCATTTATGGGCCTGTACGGCCATCCATACCTATTTTTCGATTTTAATTCACATTCCTCCTTCACACTCGTTCAAAAGAAAAAGTAAATGGCATTCCAGGTTTATTTTTTTTTTTTTACAAACATCGAAGCATACCTAATCTACTAAAGGTCAATGTTTAAAAAAGTAAAAAAAAAAAAAAAAAAAAAAAAAAAAAAAACCAAAAAAAA
>NW_019379845.1:300749-327951 GCF_000648655.2 Copidosoma floridanum | reverse complement strand
TTTTTTTTTTTTTTTTTTTTTTTTTTTTTTTTTTTTTTTTTTTTTTTTTTTTTTACGTTACATTATACGCGTTAAATATTCGTTTGAAAAGTATCAGCAATGCTGAACGAGCAAACATGATTATAAAAAAATATCGTCTACAGTTTTATAGATGATGATGCTTTAAATAATTAACAACTTGAGATTTCTACTGTACATTTTGGTAACAGGTGAAAGGTATTTTAGCGCATACATTTTCAATCTTATTAGATTTTTTTTCTTTGCTTCATAAGTTTGGTGAATAATAATTAAGTCAGATTTTATTAAACACGAGAATTTTATACACTGAAAAAAAATGACTTTGAATTAAGAAAATATCTACTGTAGAATGGCTAATAATCTCTGTAAGTAAGATTATATTTATTTAGTTTCAGGAAACGTTCATTTTCAAAGAACAAGTACTCTCGATGTAAGAAAGTGTCATTTTGTTTTAAAAAAATATTTACTTGGAACTGTACTATTAAATATTTTCTTGATTCTAAGAATTTTTTTTTTTAGTATGAATAATAAAAAATACAATACAAGAACATCATTTTCTCTCGGCATCGAAGAAATCCAGATTTCTATCAATAAAATAGAACAGGTGAAACTTTGGAACAAAATTTCAATTTATTTTCGAGCTTACTTTGATAGGGCGTTCTTTAGCAATCGACTCTCTACTCCAACTGCTTTTGAAGCATCCTGGACTGGTCGACTGAATAACAATGTTCTGTCACTGCACTCTAACACTCAACTAAAATTACTATATTAATTTCTTTGTATTACCACGGTTTTCACTATTTTACTGACTTCTAATTTTTTTAAACTCAAATCAACAATTCATGTCATCCGATTGTGAGCTTTTTTTTCTGCACCTAATTAGATAAGTCCCATTTAATTTTGTTTTGCACTGCTATTACCAGAGTCCTCAGCACTTGAATAACCAATCCGAATCTGAAAATCTCTCCGTCTCCTATACTTTCATTGAACGATCCCCGTATATAAGAGCTTGTGAGAGGTGATGGTATGAGGGTGACGTACGTCGACTCTGAAAGAGAGATATGAGCGACACGAGCGCGGACAAGCACATGAAAGGCTCGTGAAAGTGAGTGATATAAGGCAATGACAATTAGTTCGAGATATCATTTCTAATACTTTTTTCCTTTTCAGTTTGAGGAAGTTTGTTTTGGGTATGCGTTAATACAATACCACGGTATCACTACGGTATGAAAAAAAATAATAATAATAATAAAATAAAAAGGTAATAACCAATCATTAGTCGAGTGCCATGTCCACTCAGGCATCCACAATTGAGTCACAATGAGCAACTGTTCCCAAATGTTTTTTCAACAGCTGTGGTCCGATGTTTCTTCAAATGATAAATAAAATACATTCTAGACTTAATCACGAGACTTATTTTTGGTTGATCCAATGAACAGATTTTGGTGCGAGAGTGTGAAAAGAGTAGAAAGACATAACGGGGAAGAGGTGGCTGGACGAATAGTCATAATAACCCATACGTGTCTAAATATAGCGAAAAGCTGAAAAACGATTTTCGATGATTTTTTTTTTTTTTTTTTTTTTTTTTTTTAAGTAAGATCGTTTGAATTATATCGAGAAAACCAAGGGGTCACATTTGTCATGCCAAAAATAGAGTTGTGAGATTTATACTCTTAATTTGTATATTTTGTATTGGCGTTGGCTCACGCAACGCGCATAAATTACGTATAGCGCGGTGTAAGGTGTATCGTCTTTTTTTTTCGCGATATTTTATTTTTCGACCTACCTCTGCTGCAAATAACTATATACACGGAGAGAATTAGTATTTGTCATAATAAATAAACAACGACATATAACTTAAAAGGCATCGAAATCATTATTATACTTTTGGAGGTACTCGTGAAAGTGCTCTCATGTTTATTGGGTGTTCCTCGTAAGTTTTTTCTGAAGAAAACTCGTTTTGATGTACGTATATACCTTTGGGTTATCATCAATCAAATGTTGCACACGTACACCTATGCCTCGAATATACACATTTTTTGTGGAAATTTTAAATTTATTAATTAAAAATCAATAGCTATAGGGCACGGAGAAAAGCACCAATGTTAAAATATTCTTGTTCTAATTATCATTAAAATTTTAATTGTAATTAATGTGAGACGTTATTACACGGAGATAAAGTTATAACTTATAACATAAATTATGCAAGGGTGTATTACTTTGATAACATCCTCAGTAATTTTTATCGTGAAGCTAAGGTAAAATTGAGACGCCACGACAGTCGCTACAAATTTCCAATCGTTCAAGGGTATAATAATAATAATAGACTGTAGCCGTGGTTTTACAGTAAGGATTTCCGAATTTGCACAACGTTTGCAGAAGTAGCGTTCAGTTGTACATAAAAAATTATTGCGATTTTTTTTCCATTCTCCACAAGTTATATAAATGTAAAAAACAGTGCAGCAACACTTTCAGTAATCGTTCTCGTACGCGTGAAGATTTCTTGGTTTTGATACATTAGTCCACCGAAACATTAAAATTTTCAAAAACAACGAGCAAAAATACATTAGCCCGTACATGTGAACGATTTGCATCGGACAATAATTACTATTAGATATCTTAGACACTCACGAGCAATCCAAGATGTTTACGTTTTTCCTCGTCAAAGAAACAACTATACGTTATTTTTGCCAGCATCAAATAACAGTTGTCAAAACAAACTAAGTTTCACAGCCAAGAGAGTTTTCTTTACAAGTGTGAACATGTATACTTGCTGATTTCCTCTCTCTCTCTCTCTCTCTCTTACTGTTACATTTTTGTGCGTTATACATGTGGTAGTAACTAAGTGTGCGAGATAAGATTTATTTTTATCGAATCTATATGTGTGTGTCATGTGTGTATTTCAAAGTAAAAAATAAATGTTACTGTACGCTTGTGTGTTGGCTTCAAGCTCAAACTGAATGGGAAATATACCATTTCAATACATAATTATTGGAGCGCCTTTCGGAACTCCCTCGTTTTAAGTTTATAAAAATTTATTATATAAAAAAACAAGACCAAATTTACACGAAAGAAGTAGCGTTGACCATCCATTTAGTGTTTCGAGTGCATGGTGACAAAAAAGAACACTAAGAAGCTGAGTGTGATATTTCGATTAATTGTCACGTGACTAAAGCCTTTTTGTGCGATTGGATGAAACATGTCGAGTGTATTGTTTGGCGAAATTTTGAAAAAGATAAATTGCAACATTAAATTGCAGACAAAATTTAAACGGAATTAGTTTATCATACAAATATAATTGAATGTTGTTTGTTTTGTTTTTACTCTGAAAAAATATTCAAATCAAAAACTTTATGTGATTTAAGTTATGATGAAATAAAATTACATGTAGTTTTCGAATATCCCTTACATTGATTGTACTATGTCAACATAGATTTAGTTAGAAAAAATATTTTTTAAATAATACTTAACCATTCCTGCCTGAAAATTGCCTTTAAAAAGATTTCTGTAACTAGTGGTAACATAAATTATGCAAGAGTCAAATTTAGAGCGCATGTACTGTGTGTATACGTTTAGGAATAAAAAAAAAAAAAAAAACGAAATTCTGTGCTTACTGAATAATATAAGTGAGTAAAAGTAGCCACAATAATTAAGGCAGATTGCTCGAAGTGCATTCAACATACTTAACTGGTTTACTTAAGAAATATATTTCATAATACTCGTGTGCTACGTATAGGACCTCTTCTTGCCTCTCACCACTCGGAAATACACTTCCGAACAACCAGAAAAAAAGTGATGCGTCGCTGTTTTAAAACGCGACTTAATTGGCCGTCGATGTTTGACCTCATTGGGAAGTTTACATTATTATTGCCTTGTCACATACAGGTATACTAGGGTGTTCTATTAGTGTGGTTACCGGTCACCTACATTATCAAAGAAAAGCCAATTAATATACTTACCAAAATATTATTATTACTTGGTTATAGACAACGGATGGACATCGCTGCCATGATAGTAACTGCATGTCCGACCGTATGGCGGCACTTGGCCTAACAGTTAATGAATATCATCGTTTAGGGTTAACTCCCGCAAGTGGCGAAAAAAGTGTTTGGTTGGTATAAACAAAGCTTTTGAGCATCAATAGAGATATGTGCACACTGGCTCGCCTATGACGTAATCTATAGGATCACCCACGTGGACGGGATCGGTTTCAATGGTTTTCTAAGTTGACAAACGTATAGTAGTAGCCCACCGATCAACAATACCACCGGTAAGTGAGGTAAGTTGAACGTGGGTGGCTTGCTATAGTGTGTCATATTTTTCGTTTTTATTTTAACAATTTTATCAAACGCCAATACACTACCTTATTATTGCGTGTTTGTAAATTCTTCTCTTTTATTCACCTCCTCGTCTTGTAAAAATTCACTTAATAATCAAGCCATTGATTTTTTAAATAAAATTTTAATGTATTCATTAGCAAATTTCATTAGATATTTTCTTCAACATTAAAAAAAATATATCCAACGTAATATTTTATTCTTTACGAATACTTTGCACTTTCTTTGTCATGGGAGTCCAGAATCAATACAAATTTCCAATAAAATTTTTCATTATTTTTTTCGTGGCTCCCCTCACTGTCAGTGAATTAAAGACCTTACACTACTCCCTATTCTATATTTAGATCCCCTGAAACAGCTTCAGCCCCCGCCCGATAGATATTTTTCATATATCTTTCTAGTGCATTTTTAATGAGAAAACAACGATTTCCGTCCAAAAATTGTCAAATAACGGAGATAGAAAAAAAAAAGCGAGATCCGCATTGGCCGGAGTTTTATTTTATTACCTTAAATTTCTACTGATGGGGGATTAGCGCGCTGAGCGTGCAGGAAGGCGAAACCCTTATACTAGTATAATATACATACCTATAAAACGAATGGAGTAGAAACAAGTTTTGACTTACATGTGTCTCGTCTTGATGGTCATTTGACATACATACAAATATACATCCATATAATATATACGTGTCTATAATATGAATTACATGTCGAAATCTTTGAAAGATAAATATGGTCGCGGAAAATCCAAGTTGAAAAAAAAAAAAAATAACTATTACGTTTCACATTTTTTAAATTACCAAAGCTCGTGTAGGTACAACGTAATAATTATAGAGATTTATGTGGGGCTTTCCCCGCAGTCTCACCACAATATAAGTGAAAATTAGCTTGATTTCCCCGACATTATAAACGTAAATTCAATATAAAGTGCAGGCCACCAATACCTTTTCCCCTACACAATACATAAGCCCGTCAATTTTTATTGCTACGCTTTTTAATTCCATTGATCATTTTTATACAGTGTTTTGGGAGTGTTTGGGAGTGATGATGGTTGTCAAGAACAAAAGTATGTAATGAAAGTTTTAAAATATTAGTTAAAAATGCACAAAAGAAGATATGGATTAAAAATGGAAAAAATAAATAAATAAATTTTTTTTAACTTATATTATATTCTAACGTTTCAAAGATTTCAACGTATACGTATATACGTGTACAATACACACGTATAGGTATCTGATGTATTGTAACCCGCCTTTTGGGTTCGGCTTACAAGCTAGGCTATATACGTATTATATGCCAAACAGCAGCTTATCTCTTTCTTCCCTCTTTCTTTATTTCTTCGTGTTCTCTTCTTTTTTTTTTTTTTCTATTTTTTCTTCTCGCATTTATATATGGCCGGAGATTTCGAAGAGGGACTAGAGGGCGACTGGGCGTCCTAGGCGACTAGCAAACTGTATAAGTATAGGGTGCGTAAAGTGTCGTGTGTCCACAAATTTACAATACGTATATACATACCTAAATACCTACTCGCATACTTTATACATCAGCACGATGGCGTCACTATAAGAGTGAGGGATGTATGTGGTCGGGTTTTGCTCCCATGTGCCCGTGGAATTTTTTTTTTTTTATTCGATACTTTTTTACCCCTTCAACATGATAAACAATTGTTTTTTAATAATTAATTTTTTGTGACAAATAACAAAATTGTGGTTGACGTCAATTTTTTTTCTAAGTTTTTGACTTATTTCACACGAAAATGATTTTCTTGTAAACTTGTCAACTTTTGAGTAAAATATTTCTTAAAGTTAAGAAAAAAAAGCGTATTTTTTATCATTTGTCACTCTATTGTTTTCAATTTACCTGAACCCAAATGTACCTTATAGCGTGTACTTATAGATAAAAAAAGATTTATGACGTTTCGTTCCTAGACAACTACGGTATTGCGATCAACCCATGGTCGTTTTTATTACTTTTACGTGCCCTGGATATAATATACTTCTGTATACATTTCATATAACTGTGTATGAGTACAAGTGTTATGTTGATCAACAATACTGAAAGCAGCTGTCTGTATAGCAAAGAGTAAGATTTTTTTTTTTTGTCTAAAAAGTATACGCTATGGTACAATTTTTTCCTCGAAAACTAACAAGTTTACGAAAATTTTATAGGGAGATCATTTTTGTTGAAATAAGTCAAAGAATCCAAATAATGTAAATTTTTCTATTTTTTATTAACAATTGATTGTTAAAAAATTAGGGCAATTATAATTTACCGCATGCAGGAAGTCAAAGCTCTTAGTTTAATCTTTCAATAATCAATTTAGCTTAATAACGCATAAGGGTTTTAGTCAACAGAAAACCATAGCATAATTTTAACAATTTTTCTATCTCAGCTATTTACGAATGATACCCAAGTTTAAAGATTGAGTATTTTCCACATTCTCAAAATTTTTTTCATTTCTTTTTGTAACTGTTTCGACCGTTGACTCCAATATATCAGTTATCTTTGCAAACTCATAAACTTTTGTATTAAAAAAAAAAAAAAAAAAAAAAAAAAAAAAAAAAATCCAATTGTCCTTACAACCTATTTCGTAGACACATATGGTACATTCAATCACGTGTGTGTATTTAACATATTAGCTAAAGTATTTGTTAAAATCTATCAAGCTCCGAGCCGATACAGAGGTTGCGCCCCCTCTAGCCAAAATCAGGCAACATTTCTTGCATGTAAACAAACGGTTTAGAACATATATACATACGTACAGCTGCTTGTGATTGGCACTTGGCAAGCTAGAGAGAGAACGACGATCCTCTCCTGCTGTCTTATTCAGCCAATCACAAGCAGCTATACGCATGTATATATGTTCTAAACCGTTTGTTTACACGCAAGAAATGTTGCCTGATTTTGGCTAGAGGGGGCGCAACCTCTGCATCGGCTCGGAGCGTTCAATGATTAAAGACACGTAGGTTTTTATTATTAGCCGACGCGGCTTCCACTAACTGTGAGTGCCACACCTATATGTATGCACAAGAATTTTGTTAAGCTTTGTAAATGATATTGATGGACATTGGTGGATAGTGAAATCAATAAATTAAAATACACAAGGTACTTGGCACGTTAAGGTTTTTGTTTCCCTCAATAGCAAAATTTTAACTCTAGAACGTATTTTAGGAGCTTTAAATATTAATTACAACGTCCTAATGTATCAATCAAGGCCCTAACGTATAGGGGAGCACCTGTAGGTATATATAGGTACACATTTGCTGCTTCAGCTACTTAAATGAAAATCCCAATATTCAAATTCAAATGAACATTTTTGACGCTACCGGGTGTCGTATACTCTCAACCAATCAAAGTGTACCGAGAGTAGTCTCTAGTTAAGCGATACAAATATTTATAAGTAGTATTTATTTATACTGTAGTATTACTTATCCATGTACCTATCTATGTATATACAATATATACACCACCATACATGTACACGTGGTGTCAGTGACAGTGACAGCAGTGACAGCACTTATCCGGCCAGGCGGCCAATACGAAGTTGACAAATAAGTAGTAATAGTAATACACGTTATTGTATTGCAACACTACATGCAACACTTATAACTTTGAGTATGTGTTGTAATTGCTAATGCAACTCAGTTTCACTTTCACCCGGCGAGTGTTAGCTTGTACATCAGTCAAAAAACAGCTATTCCCGTGTAATTTCACATTATTCTCAAACATGGCAAATAAAACGGCGGTCTGTTTGCTGGCCGAGGGTGCCGAGGAGATGGAGGCAGTTGTCACCGTTGATATTTTGCGGCGAGCTGGGGTAAGGTTGAAATTTTTCAGAGCACCGCAAACCGCGCAAACGTAACCTCTGCTTCCGATGTTTATCACCACGTGCTAAATTTTTTTTTTCTTTTTTTGTTTCAATTATAAGTATACCTTGTCGGTTTTGTTCTTTTCGCACTTGTTACGTATGCAAACTATCTGTTTTTTTTTTTTTTTTTACCAAGAGTTAAAAAATTGCTGTGCCAATAGTCAACTCGCATTTAGTGGGGCATAGCGAAATTTTTCAAGTCCATTTTTGTTATTAGGTTGATGTAACTGTATCTAGTATTACCGACGAAAAGTGCATCAAATGCAGTCGAGATGTAAAAATTTGCACTGACTCCGTAATCGCCGATGTCGCTAGTAAAAAGTTCGACGCTGTCGTTCTTCCTGGTGGAGTTGGTTGGAAAAACTTGGCTGCGGTAAGTTGTTTTTGAGTTTAACTTTATCAAGTTTTTTATACATCAAAGTCGAAAAATTTCGTTGAGAGAAATGAGTACAAAAACTCATCGATTTTATCTTGGAGGTTTTTCACTGCAAAAAAAAGTACCTAGTCAAAATAACTTTTTTTTTGTACCATGATTTATGCACTAGTGTACTTCCTATAAAATGGTCATTATACTTGGGATACATTGTTTTAATGGCTTCTATATCATTCCCGACTGTTTTAAAAAAAGGGGAGTTCAAGACCATAAAAGCTTACAACCAAGGAATGCAAATTACTCAATAATATTTGTATCCCTTTACAGTCAGCCAAAGTTGGTGAAATACTGAAGGCGCAAGAATCGGAAGGTAGAGTTATTGCTGCTATATGCGCTGCTCCCAGTGTTTTGAAGGCACACAACATTGCTAAAGGAAAGAGAGTTACTTCTTATCCGTCGGTGAAGAAGGATCTTGAGAGCGATTACAGTTTCGTAGAAGACGAAATCGTTGTCACAGATGGTAATTACATTTAACTATGAATTAATAAAATAAAATTAAAAGAAAATCTTGTGTTTATTGAATTTTTTTTTTTTTATAGGCAATCTAATCACAAGTAAGGGTCCAGCTACGGCATATGCTTTTGGTTTAGCGATTGCAGAAAAGTTAGTCGGCAAAGAAACGGCCAAGAAAGTAGCAGATGGTTTGCTGTACAAAGACTATAATTAAAGTTGGAAAATAGAAAAACATTTTTATCTTATCAAAAGTTAATGCGTTACGTTTATTTTCGTTTGCCATGTAAGTACTTTTTGGAAGAAAAACCATGTTGAATGTAATTTTTCAATTTTAAAAATAAATATCACACTTAAAAACTACAGTTAGAATCCGTACATAAATGCGTTTGGGTATGATTACATCAATCATACAAAAATAGTTTCTTAAACTATAAAAATATTTTAATTAATTACTTGGTGGGCTTCAGTTGAATATTTCTTAACATACATAAATCTCGAGCTATCGCTTTGCGACCCATTATTGTTTGCACATCATACAATCGGAGTAGTAAGTCAGTCGTGAAAAATTCGGGAAGTGCTTTGAGTAAACTTGGAACCTAAAAAGCATGAAATCAGAATGAGCATATAAAGAAAATAAAAATTTATGTTAAAAAAAAAATGCATTTACCAGTGTTGAAGGCATTTTCTGAAGAACAATCCGAGCCCTGTCTTTTCCACATTGTACTGTCAATTGCAGGAATTGTAAAATAAAATGAGTGTGCTGCGAAACTTCCCCGTTTCTGCCAGCCAAAAAGTTGAAATTCGTAAACAATGTGTTTAGTGCGCTGAGTAAAGGTTCTCGAAGAACAATAGATTTTTGGCTATTTGTTGTTCCTTGAGACTGAGGGGAATTTGTAATAAATATGGGATTTGAATCGTTTGCTTCATTCAGTCTTAAAATCTTTGCAGCTGGCATTCCAAGGTCCATATCTTCGGTGTCGACGTCTTTTCTAGCGCGCTTTCGATTATGTATTTGCTGTGGACTATTATTACTAAACTCTAAGCTAGAAAATATACAATAAACACAAAGCTTTGCGAGAGCTGATGCTTGTGGTTCGACCAACTTTTTTCCTCTGAAATTTTAGTAACAATAATTAAGATTTTAGCTCTAAATGTTTAATTAATGCTTGTTCCTCATAAAAATATGTGTACTTACTGCAAGGTATCATACAAGTATTGCGGGAGGACCTCGTTTATTAGATCTAATGTGCAATTTTCGATATCTAAATGCAGAATTGCAAAGATCAAATCCAAAGATCGGTCAAGTTCCTCTTGATACTGTATTTTTAATAATTCTTTGACCAAGTTTGAAACGAACCAAAGCGGTCCACCAGTCTTAAGCAGCGATTCGAGTGACTGTGTCGCTTGAATGTTGATCCAACCGCGTTGATAAATTCCTTGCCATATTTGCTGAAGTTGTTGTAAAATTGAAAACTTACACACGACGCTGTAACACACATATAAAAATGTTATTTCTCGTAAACTTGAATAATCGTAAAGTATGAAGCTGACATTTTACCTGTGAGATATTGAGAGTACTTTTGTTTTAGACTGGACTTCGTACTGCATTTTTCGAATGATTTGAGACATCAAATTCGATCTGAAATGTATAATTCAATTGGCAATCTAGTATCACAGAATGAAATAACAATTTAATCAATGTAGTAATGAATAAAAATGATCGTACCTCTCCTTAAAGTTATCCTGCATTTCATCGTTGGGACTGGACGACAACAGGACTTGTATCATATTGTAAGGTTTGACTTGTGCATCCTGGTGGGTGATACTCATGTAACTACAAAGCCACGCCGCTGCGCAAACAGACAAGCAACAAGAGGAGACGCGTAGGCCATTGAGCGTACGCTTGACGTCTGCGTTGCTCAAGGCTCCGCTCTCCCAAGCATTCAACAGTTCCCTTGCAACACCCATGACTGTTTGGCAAGCTACATGCCATTTTGTATTATTATTGGATTTAAGGTCCGGCTCAAGAGAATTTATTTGGGCGAGTAGAAGGTCCACCTTGGATGGATCAACGTTTTGCACCATCTTATAAGGAGACTTGGGCTTATCTTTCAGAGGCATGCACTCGCGCACCCATTGCTCAAAGAATGAATCACCACCTTCCTCCAGAACCACCTGATAACCAAGTATCGTTTGATTTGTAAATAAAATAGTATGTACGAGGTATCTGATTATGGGTTGTGATGTCTTACCTCAGGTCCATATGTTTGAACAATTGAGCACAGCATTAAGAATGAAATTTCAAAAAGCAATGCACGGGTCGTCACAGCTTTGCCAGGCACGTCATTGATCTGTTTACTACACTCGTTGCACTTGATTAATCTTGATACAAATGTTTTCATTTTTCCTTCTACAGTTGCAATGGACAGCATCAGCTCAAAACTATTCCCAGTTAATACTTGACAAAGCATACTCAGCAGGGCATCTTGAATTTTTGTGTATTCTGCATTCAAAGTTTTCAAAAAACCAGCCAAAGTTGGTTCAGCCCGGATTATTATAGCCCGAATGGATGAGCTAGTGTTGGGTGAATCAAACTTTTGCATGGAAGTTAATAAGCCATCTCTGTAATGTAGACGAAAAAATTTAATAAGAAAGTCTCGGTGGTATTTAGAATGTATATTAAAAAATCATTACCGTCTACTACTTATTTGCTTAGCTTGTTTTTCCGTCACTAAATTTACTTTTTGTAATTCATTCAATAAAAACTCAACGCTATTACCAGCGCAAATTATGTCCATTTTGTCTAAAAGTGGTGTATACCTAAGTAATAATTCGAAAGCGTCTATAACATCTTGAGAGTATTCAAAATTATCGTTTTCTATTGGAGTAATATAGCATAATTAATCGATGCTCAATAGATGTGAAAAAAAAATCTACAAAAAGATTGATCAACTGAACAAACCGTTTAAAGTGCTTGCATGCAATTCCTTTAAAATTTGAGGGAGTTTGAAGAATGAGAATCCACCCCAATGTGATTCTTTGAATGTACCAGTAACATCATGTAAACACATCATACATGCACGAATCACCTCGCAATACAATCTAGCATTGGAATAATTTTTCAGTCTTTGAATACTGTGTAAATGACTAATGTACAATGATGTCTCTGTACCAGGATTGACTAAATTTTGTACTGCTAGCAGAGGTTGCAAGCAATACGTGATAGGCTCGGCATCAACTTTTACATATTTCGAGCTATTCGAAGCTATATTCTCTATTTCTAAATTGCAAAGCTTTTTTAAAGAATCATCAATTGCAATTGAACATTTGGAATTACTTTTTTGTTGTTCCTTTTCTATCTCTTGACATTTCTTAACAATATCAACATACAAATCTGAAAATTCAATACACGCGTTGGAAAAATAATTATACACTACTAAAAAGTTGGTATTTTTAAATAGTATTTGATATCATAATCGTACCTTTGTTGTCGTGCTTAGCAGAATACAGCATAGCACAAATAAAATCAGAAGCTGAAAGTTCTTTCAAGAGGTGAGCTGGTTTGTCCATCAATTCCGTTGGTTGAGGAGCTAATGGATTACCATGAGGTGCTTTGGTCAATGCATAATGATAGCATTGTAACAACCAGTAAACAATTGAAAGACATGCTGCTGCTAATGTGTCTTCTTCTGGTTTACCTCTACAAGTTATACCAGCATAAATCATTTCCAAAAACTCTAAAAGACTCAAAATACAATGCGGCTTGTGAAAAGCATCGTATTTACTGATTCTTTGAAGTACAGCAGCATAAGATACTAGCTGTAAATAGGAAACAATACGTTTTTCATAGTCATGGAGATTATGTCCTCTTTATAAATAAATAGTATTAAACAGCTAAACATACTTGAGAACAAAGTGAATGCTTCAGGTAAGAAAGAACCAGTTCATTAGGACCTGGACCTACTAATGCCTGTTGCAATATACAATCAGCTAAATTATGTACATCTCCGCTCACTCCTCTTGGTAAAATCTGAAAATTTACAAAATCTAACCTAGTGAAAGTGGTAAAAACTTGGAACTCGTGAAAAATGAAACCACAGTTTGAAGAAACTTACCGTTTTAATATTGATGCCCCACTGAAGATCGCTCCATCTCTCCCGCCATGCTCTTAGCAAGAGAGCTTTGAGACTGCTTGTTTTACTTGTAACCTTACTTTCCATGGCTAAGCCAAGCAAATTGCACATACTTCCTCTTAAATACTTATCACCTTTCTTAAACGAGTTAAAATTTTATGCTAGACTTTGTGTTGGTATTTTTAAATGACATATTTTTCCACTTCAACACATTTTTACTGTATCAAAACTTTTCACGGAAATGCACTCGATTTCAGTAAATTTTCACACAAGTAATGAGTATAATTGAAGGGACAGAGATTCAGTATATCATTTAAAGTTCTCTTTTACACAATTTATTCCTTTGAAATAACACAGACATTGAGTGATGTCAATGTTGTATAAACACACATCTGTCCAGTAAACTAAATCATAAAGTGTTGTATGTAACAAAAAATGTTCACTAATTGTTTGCTAACTAGGAACAAAAAACTTATTGTTTGAGCCTCGTAATTTTTATACGTTATTCAAAAATAAATGATACTTTATTGTCATTTTTAATGATTGTTCATTATGGCAAAAATATAAACTTAAATGGTAAAATAGTTACAAAAAGTATGAGTTGCTTTTGAAGAAAAGGTCAGAGAGAATAATAAACTAAAAATTAGACTTTCTTTGATAATTTTGTTTTCACACCGCCTCCTCAACTTTTGTGATAAAAAGCTGGTGTACCTGTACGCAAGTAACCAACAACTGTTTTAGGTATACTTGACGACCATTGGCCATAAAAACATGCAGCCGCCTTTCGCAAAAATTTTGTTGGTCAACACAGCCTCTGATTTTTTTTTATCATTCTGGTAAAGAGAGAGCACGGTGTAAGATATACGTGGAGTGTTATGTGTAGTAATTATAGTAATCACTACTAAGTAGTGCCATGAGGTCGATTTTACTAAACTATGTGAGTATCTATACTTTTAGAGGTCGATTTTCGGGCAGAAGATAATTTGTAAACTTGCCGCAAACAGCACGAACAATGTCAACTTATAATTGTCTACGTATAAAATTGGTTGCGGCTGGTTTATATGTAATAAAATGGCTCTACTGTAAATTGTAATAATTACTTGGATCAGCGCCATCTAGCGGTCTTTATTTTTTGGCCAAAAGTGGCTCCTAAAATTCTCAATCAGAGCAATCAGGATAAGAGCCATTTAGTCAACTATAAACCAGCCGCAACTCAAGAAAAAGCTATAAAATGAAAAAATAACGATATATGTGTTTTTGGCGGCAAGTTAACAGTTTATTTTATACCAAAAAATCGACCTCCTATGTATTTATGCTTTTGAAGATAAATTTTTGAGCATAAGATAAATTGTTAACTTGCCGCCAAAAACACATATATCGTTATTTTTTTATTTTATAGCTTCTACATGAGTTGCGGCTGGTTTATAATTGACTAAATGGCTCTTATCTTGATTGCTCTGATTCAGAATTTTAGGACCCACTTTTGGCCAAAAAATAAAGACCGCTAGATGGCGCTGATCCAAATAATTATTGCCATTTACAGTAAAGTCACTTTATCATTTATAAACCAGCCGCAAATAATCTTATAAATAGACAATAAATAGTTGACATTTTTTATGCTACTTGCGGCAAGTTTACAATTTATCTTTTATCCAAAAATCGACCTCTACAAGTAAATAAATATTCCACTCATCTTGTATGGCATATAAAATCTACCATATTTACAAAATTACAATACTTTGGACCTTTTACATTAACTCATGGAAGCACAGCCCTTTAACTTTATTGTTTAAATAAACAATTAATTTATATAATACGTACATTCCAAGATTTGTGTTACAGAAATCTTGAACAACGATTAAATAGATACGTAAAGTAATCAGTCGAAAAGAGACAACTGAAGAAAAAAGGCTTAAAAAAGTTCAGTCACACAGGAAGAGTCTCCTAAAAATGGAGCATTGGATCTCACTTAATGAGAGTTGTTTCAGATATACAGAATGTGAAAATTCATAATTTTATGCTAAGGATTTGTGTTTTTTTGGATAATAAAGAAAATTTATTAATCAAACATAGAGCTTTATTTGTTTTACATTTAACAAATAATTGATGATGATTATACAAGCAGCTTTTAAAACTTATTGTAAGTCTGCAGAAGCAGATTCTTCCCATCCTACCTTGATTAATTTTTTAATTTAAATGACCTTGTGTGTACACTGTTGAATGATTTCAAATATTAAAAGTTAACAAGTTGTTTTATGTAAAACAACTACTTTAATATTGCAATAACAAAGTTTGATAACGCACAAGTTAAAAGTCTCAACTAGCATCAAAAACAGTAGAATATATACGTGAATTAATGAGTATAAAGGAGACAACTGAAGAAAAAAGGACTGAAAAAGAAGCACAGTCACACTAAGAGTCTCCTAAGAATGGAGCATTGGATCTCACTAAATAAAAAATACATTCATTACAGAGAAGTAAATTTGAAGTCTTATAAACAAACAAAGAACCCAACCTTCACTGATTAAGTGAGATTCAATGCTCCATTTTTAGGAGACTCTTCCTGTGTAACTGAACTTCTTTTTTAAGCCTTTTTTCTTCAGTTGTCTCTTTTCGACTGATTACTTTACATATCTATTTAATCGTTGTTCAAGATTTCTGTAACACAAATCTTGGAATGTACGTATTATATAAATTAATTGTTTATTTAAACAATAAAGTTAAAGGGCTGTGCTTCCATGAGTTAATGTAAAAGGTCCAAAGTATTGTAATTTTGTAAATATGGTAGATTTTATATGCCATACAAGATGAGTGGAATATTTATTTACTTGTAGAGGTCGATTTTTGGATAAAAGATAAATTGTAAACTTGCCGCAAGTAGCATAAAAAATGTCAACTATTTATTGTCTATTTATAAGATTATTTGCGGCTGGTTTATAAATGATAAAGTGACTTTACTGTAAATGACAATAATTATTTGGATCAGCGCCATCTAGCGGTCTTTATTTTTTGGCCAAAAGTGGGTCCTAAAATTCTGAATCAGAACAATCAAGATAAGAGCCATTTAATCAATTATAAACCAGCCGCAACTTATAATGAAGCTATAAAATAAAAAAATAACGATATATGTGTTTTTGGCGGCAAGTTAACAATTTATCTTATGCTCAAAAATTTATCTTCAAAAGTATAAATACATAGGAGGTCGATTTTTTGGTATAAAATAAACTGTTAACTTGCCGCCAAAAACACATATATCGTTATTTTTTCATTTTATAGCTTCTTCATGAGTTGCGGCTGGTTTATAGTTGACTAAATGGCTCTTATCCTGATTGCTCTGATTGAGAATTTTAGGAGCCACTTTTGGCCAAAAAATAAAGACCGCTAGATGGCGCTGATCCAAGTAATTATTACAATTTACAGTAGAGCCATTTTATTACATATAAACCAGCCGCAACCAATTTTATACGTAGACAATTATAAGTTGACATTGTTCGTGCTGTTTGCGGCAAGTTTACAAATTATCTTCTGCCCGAAAATCGACCTCTAAAAGTATAGATACTCACATAGTTTAGTAAAATCGACCTCATGGCACTACTTAGTAGTGATTACTATAATTACTACACATAACACTCCACGTATATCTTACACCGTGCTCTCTCTTTACCAGAATGATAAAATCAGAGGCTGTGATGCGCAAATGCTGCCATCAGCAGTTAAGTTAGGTACGTATATATAGGTCGTGGTAACGCTGCATGATCGTCACCAGCAAGTATCTATCCCTCGCATATACGACTTACCGATCTAACGATAACGTAGAACACACCCCAAAATTACTTTCTATGCTATGGTAATGATGGTGGAAACCTATGGTGACGATTGCGGAAAACACCCCTTATTACCATAGCAGTAGGTGGTGTAGATTCAACCCAGACCAACTGTAGGTATAGTTGGGTGAGTTTGAGTCAGTGTTATCTAGTGAGAGTAGAAGCAAAGACACAAGGGGATCGAATTAAATTCTAAATCTCGTTCTCGGTATCTCGGTTAACTTCTAGTCTCGCTGATCGGCTGATCTAAGTGATTTTGCATCCCTGGCGCATGTGATTTATCTTTATCAGGATGTCCGATTATTTTATTCAGTCTGTTTTTCCGTGGAAAGTGCGTGTGATGTGTGCTGTGCACCCTGCATGACAGAGAACAACAATAACAACAACCAGCTCCAAAAGTTAATAGTATAAATAAAACTTTAGTACGAAGCTACTTGTAAACTCTTGTATTGGCATCTGATAGTGAGCCATACACACAGCTGGGCCTGTCTGGCTTGTTCCTGGTGCACACTAACGCGCTCATTGACTCTGAACAGCTAAACAGCTTAGCTTAACTGCATATAGAGATTGACACAGTTGACACAGATGAGAACGAGTCAGCCAGAGGTAGACTGGAGGAAAGAGGAGGACGTCCAATTAAACGGAGTGTTATACATATAGATACAGGGCAAACGAGGACGCGCGCAGCAGCAGCAAAGCATATAGCGCAGCAGCAACAGCAGTGACAGCAAAGATTAGGTGGCAGAGGAGTCCGGAGCGGAGCTGGATCGCCCGAGCAGCTCTCCACCTCCTCCAGGGCGTCGAACGCCCCAGCTGACGGCTTCGCTGCTGCCTCCTGCAGGCGAGCTGCAGCTTGTTATACCATTCGAGTCAGCTAGTCCTCCCCCCCCCCTTCTCACTCTCTCTTTTTCCCTTCGTCCTGTCTCGTTCTAAAAACAAAAGTACTTCCCACTAGTACCCATATTTTTTCCCAGCTTTTGCGCACCGAGGGGGCTACAACAAATAGAATAGCTCTCTCGCTTCGCACATTGTTTTTTTTTCTCAAGCTCCATTTTATCTCTTTCTCTCCCTCGTTACCCTCCATTTATCCATTCTGCTGTGTGCCTCGGCTGCGCGCTCAATGGATTCACCCGCGCGACCGCCCCAGCCAGCAAAGATGGTGAGTCTCGTGCGCGCTATTGGTACATGATCAATGATGTATGTGTGTGTTTGATTCGAGTGTCCAATGTCCAATTCTTTAGATTGCTTTGCTGTTGCTGTCCCATACCAAATTAATACCAAAATTTGATCCTATCCCCCTGTCCTTCCTTTCCCTTATTTTCTTGAGGCTCCATGCATGCAGGTGGTGATAAGTGATGTGATGTATCGTATCCGATAATCCGATGGTCCTTTTATTTCTTTGGCTTGCTAAACACACGCACTCGCGTGTCAGCAGGAAAATTTGGATCGAGCAGTCATCAAAGGATCCACTTTTACTCACTGTTTGTTTTATTTTTTTTTCGCGCGTCGGTATACCTATCAGTCTCTAGTGTGTCTCTAGGTAATGTATGCGAGTGTATGTGTAAGTACAGATTGTGTGGTCAGTGGTGTGTATGTTTATCTAGGTATCTATATACGACCTGTACTTTACAGGTATTAGGTTTAGTGTACTCTCGTTTTTTTTCTCCTAGTATACTTATATCCGTACTTACTATTGGAGTAAGTAGTATGGTGTAGTATGTATGCCAATCTTGCGACCCCTCAAATTCTCATTCTAATAAACTATTGCTATTTGTGCTGGTAAAACGCTTGACTTGTCCATATACCTACTTACCTTCTGCGAATTCTGTATTTTCTTCGAAGTTTTTATACCTATATAGACAACCAAGGCAAGCATGTTATCCGTGTTGTGGATAGTGCATATGCCCTTGCGGTTAGTATACACTTTAATAAAAAAAAAGAAAAATCCGTGTTGTGGCACGGCACCAAGTATAAGTTTATGGATCAATTCGGATGACCCGAGTGTCTGAAAGTCTGTAATAAATAAATCTATAAAAAATTTACCCATACGTAGCGCATAAGTACAGACGTACCAAATATACATATAAGTACGTTGCACCGCTACGAACTTTGACCTCCAAATGATGAATGTGCTGAAAAAATTCCTGTTAGTTATTTACAGTTTTGATGTATTTCATTGGAAAAGCTCTTCATGTTATACAGGTAGTTGCCTGTATGCTTACCTCTTTTGTACGACTGTTATACTGTTATAAGTAGCGCCATGATAACGAGTTGAAACTGTTACCCGAGTCAGGGCAGAGGTGTGATACGTAGTGTATTTTTCTTTGTGCATGCTAAGTACTCACATTAAGTCAAGTTAAAATGGAACCTATATCATCACCATATTATAACTTGAGACCGTGCTCGAGACGTAAAAATCATCCTCCATAACTGTATTGAAATATGTGACAGCCGATAATACTCATAATACACATGCATGTACATAGCTAACGGAGCACTCTTCCATTGGCAGTGTTGTGTCACCCGTCGAGACAGTTTAAAGGATCTATAGGATCTAGCCCCTGCATGCAGTCATATAAGTACTAAGTACCATCATACCCTATATACCTATCTTGTAAATTGTACAGCAAGTGAACTACATATATATGCCCGATGACTGCGTGCTTGTGCAATGTGTGCACATATTGTACAGTGTGCACACAAACACACATTGTTAAGTTACATTTATTCGCTCACATTGCATGCTGCTATTAAATTTGCTCTGCATGCATAGCAGCACAGCATGGCACGTGAGTTGTTGTTTCCGTAATCATCAAACTCTAGTAACATATAAACTTACTTATCCTTGCCAGAGTTCTCGACTTATTTCTGTTTTGTTTTTCTTCTTTCGAAATTCACAGCGTTCAATTTCGCATGAAAGAAATAGAGAGAGAGAAAGAGAGAAAGAGCGCGCTATATAGGAGTCACCTGAAGTGCCCAACGCTCCTCGCGGAAACAACGAGTAGACGAGGATCCTCACGTCGACTGTTTTTCTCGGATTTCGTGTGCATGCGTGTGTAGTTGTGTACCCATAATCTGTAAGCAATTCCCCCGTGACACACCATCACAATTACTATCTCTAAAAATGTCTTTTACATACAGCTTACGATTATTGTGTTTGTCAGGCTAACGTTTTGCATATATCTCTTTTTTTTTTCGGCTCGGCGTTTCTTTCCTTTCCCTGTGGATGTCGTCTCTGTGCAAATTCTTCTTCTTCAACGACGTCTGCAGTGTGTGCGGAGCAGTGTGTGGGGATCTCTCGCGCTCTCCGATAAGAATATGTTAATCGGCTGCGTTTTCACATCGATTTGAATCCAGAAGTGTACAGTCACGGCTTTCCGCTCCGCAGGTATCGACAGGTCTCTCTCTTTCGGGGACCGCTCTCTCGCGTCTCTCCGATGTCCATATAGTATTATTTTTAATAAATCGAAAATCGTACAATTGACACATTACATGGTATTATTAAATAGCTTTGTTTTCGTCTTTTTCTGACGGATTACAGGCTTCGTCTGGCACAGAGGGCTCCAGTCCAGCCTCTAGTCCAGCTTCAGCTGCCAGCCTAGCTGCAGCAATGGCTGCCCCGAAATTCGGTACCCTCGTGCCGAACCGCATTTTCGTCGGTGGGATATCGGCGAGTACAAGCGAAGCGGAACTGGCCCAGCTATTTTCCGCCTACGGTAATGTCAAGGCCACGAAAATTATCGCTGACCGAGGTGGTGTATCGAAAGGCTACGGTTTTGTCACTTTCGAAACGGAAGAGGAGGCGAAGCGTCTTCAACAGGAGGTATGAATTATCATCGCTTGCGTCATTCGCTTTGTCATGATCCTTTTTCACTTTCTTTTGCACTCTCCAATAACTTTTTTTTTTCTCTGTAACGATAAACTTGTTTATTTACCAATCATACGTTATAGTTACTTTGACGTAAAAGTTCACCTTTACAGCTCGACTAATCAAAGCTTGTGATTTTGATACTTTTGTTGCAGTCCGAGTGCATTGTACTTAGAGAGAGAAAGTTAAATATTGCTCCTGCAATTAAAAAGCAGCCATTTAATCGTTCGTTTGATGGAGGGACTGGATCTCCTCCCGTGGCACCCACTAGTACATATTATTACACAAATGGTAAGTAACTATAAAATGTCATTATAACTTTTGACGGCTTGCAATCGTTTATACATACATAATTTTATCTTAAGAGTGCTCATTGATAAATTAATATGAATCAATTTTTTTTTTTCTCTCTCTCCTAGGAATGGGTATTCCTTACCAAAATGGCATGACCTTCTACAATGCAGGAGCCACAGCGCCAGGTGCTGCGATAGCTCAAACTGCAGATCCAGCCGCGCTTTATCAAGCTGCAGGAGTTTTCGGTACCTAAAATAACAACGCCGCTTGTCCATTGTTAAAAGCAAGAGTTCAAAAAGCATGCTGACTCACGCACACGTGTTTTTTTTTTTTTCTCTTTACGGCTAATTATTCTTGTAACTTGTATGCAACGTAAATACTCTCTCCTTTCCCAGGACCTCAAGCCACTCCAGGTCATCAGACTTACGCACCCATGATGTACCCGGTGCCAGCGCCCTCGCTCTATATGCCGCAACAGTATCAGTATTCCCCAATGCCGGTAAGTTTATCTTTGCTTTAGTGAGTGTTCTTGTGTCTCTCCCCCCTTAATTTTTTTTTTCTTGAGCCCCAAACATATTGGTGATTGTGTCGTTTAAGGAGAGATGTGAGGTGATATAGCGTGTTGGGTTATTTTCCTATTACACTTGTTGAAGTTGTTGAGAGAGCAAAGAAAAAAAAAAAAGAAAGAAAAAAGAGAATGGTTTCACTTGTATTTGTTGATTTAAATGAGTTGTCGTTACGGTTGCGGTTTGACAGACAAACAGTCTAATGGGAGAAGCAATACCACCGGCGTTTCTGCCCAATCCGCAGCAAATGCCTACTTACGTTCTTCTCGACGCTATACAGTATTGAGGTCTAAAGGTACATGGTTAATGCAGCTACACACGTGTCCAGCATGCACGCGAAGATACCTGCTCTGATTAATTTTGTATATTTCTTCTAACTGCACTTACAGCATGCTCAGCAAATGTCGCATGTGCCCCCAAACTACAATGCTATTACTGAGTGTTTTTTTTCTTCTTTGTTTTGATTTAAGGAGTTTTGAGTTTAAATACAGCTTTTGAGTAACTCTAGATGCAGGTCTACATCAACGTTATTTTTAATTATTAATTTTATTTAAGCAGTACCATTTATTCACGTTAATTTCACAAGTTTTTTTACTTGAATATTCGTGTAACTTTTTCTTTCTTTGTATAAGCATACACTAAAAATATTATTTGTAAATACACGTTTCATTTTTTTATTTTCCTTTGTCTATTATGACAAACTTTATTTTTCAATGAATCAAATTTATAAAGTCACGGATGTTTGTACATGAAAACTTATGTGCTGTTGTTAACAGTACGATTTTTTTTAAATATCATAAACTATTCAGTTTTCTAAATTGATTTCTTATAAAAGTTTCCAAAATTTTGTAGTATATTTAGCATTTTTGTTTATTAAGTTCATTCAACGCCAAGTCATGACACATTTAAACAACTTTCTTAAATTATCGTAAAATTTAAGTATTCGAACGTACCAAACATTTTATAGCGACTTTTAAGACTGTTGTTTTTTTTTGTTTTTGTTTTTTTTTCTTTTCAAATTACGTACACCTTATTTCAACTTATAATTTTTCAAAACAACGTGACAAATAATTTTCATGCTACTGGATGTTTGTTACAAGTATAAGTTGTCCCGTGCTGTTAGCTGAAAAAAAATAAATGATTTACTTTGATCACTTGTTCTGTTTAGTATGAGCCGTACTTCCCAGGGACAACCGCTGCCGGGGCGTCATTCATTTACACGAGCAGTGTACCGCAGTCACAGACGGGCGGAAATGGCTCAGGTAACGGTAGTAGCGGTAGCACAACAGGAGCGGCCAGTTCTGGCTCAGCGTCTGGCCCTCCGTCAATGGGTCCCTCGCCACCTCAGTTCCAGACGCACTTCTATGGGCCAGCTAGTGCGCATCATCATTCAGCAGCCATGTCCACTAGTACACCTCACGGGCTGCCTCCGCCGATGGAGCACATTTATTATTCCTATCCACCACCTCAATCGCACGCTCAAGCACCACCCCATCATGGCCCACTTGCCCTTGCATCTGATCAGTTGCTTGTCTACACCACAGAGATAGCTGGTCAACCCATAGGAAATGATTTGCAAGTCAGCCAGCATGAGGTAGGTTGAATTTTGCTTTTGCACTTGATAATTGGCATTGATATTGTATTTTATGATCAACCTTGTTTTATTCCTGGGACTTGGTGCATGTGAATCGCTGTATTTCGTATGACTACATATACATATATTTATTAAACGTAAAATACATCTATTGAGAGAAGTACGTCCTAATCAAAGGGTTGATCAATCAATGCTGTTTTGAATTGATTGTTCTTTACACGGATGAAAATAATCAATCAGAAACTCACACGTTTTACCAACTCTACTACATCGTATTATTTGATCAAACTTCATAAATTCATGTAGTTATATTGAGTAACTTATCTAAAAATGTAATTTCATCTCGTTCGTTTGCTTTTAAAATCCTTTAACGATCACACATTACCATACTATCGTTTTCTTTACATACTAATATAGTCGAAACAAATTATCGAGAAATATTTTGTTTTCAAATTGAATCCTAATGTAGTGTAAATATAATTTAAATTTCATGTAGTATTGAGTTAAGCTTTGCCTCAGCGCGTTTTCCGACTGTTAACAGTATCTTTTATTGACACGTTAGATGTAAAAAGTAAGGTTCGGTTGTGCATTTGCATACTTATGTGTACGCTTTGAAAGTTTCTTACATTTATATTACGCAACCCAGAAAGCACGCAAAATTTTTATTTCGTTTGCAATAAAATTAATTTTGTTATCCTCAAATTAAAATTTTTATAACGAAACGAATATTTTGCATGACTATGTGATATTACTTAATATGATAAGTTTATAAGAATAGAGTTATATGTTGGACTTAAGAAAATAAAAATCCAGACAAAATTATAGCATACATAAACTAACGGTGTTCCGCATTCCACAAAAAACACATGAACGATGCATCCTATCTAGCTGAATCTCCTGTCATGTGATTGTTCTAGTCCCGATCATTCAAAAACAGCACCAAATCGCACAATTATTACAAGTTACAAACTAAACCCATAGGAATCTCGATCGACATCTAATCACTCGGAGCAGCTACAGACAAGCACAACGTCGGACAGTGGCGGAGGCCCCGGTGGCGGTAGTTCCAATCATCATCAGTCTAGCGCACACTCGTCGGACCCCCAAAACCTCACTCACAAATATCCCGCAGTCAATCTCAGTAACCGTTATCCAAATTATCAGAGTATTCCCCAGCCAACAAACACCTCCCTAGCACAACAGCAGCAGCAAGCCATGAACAATGGAGTTTTCACGAGCGACGAGTCGACAAGCGCTGGTGCCCCTCCTATGCACCATTACCGTATCTACTCGACCCCCGTGTACGTCCCACCTCCGGTCACCCAGTACTCCCCCGTCGTTTCCAGTCCTGGCGCCAGTCTCCTTCCCACCCCGCCTCCACCCACGTCTTACGAAAAATTCCGTTCCGACTACTCCCCTGTGAAGCCCGCGGGCGCCGGCCTCGTTGGCAGCAGTCCCTACGCCAAGGGTGCTCCGCTTATTCACCAGTCGCCGACCTACGTTAAGCCATACGGCAGCCTGAACCTCCAATCGTCGCCGTCGTCGTCCACCACACACAACGTGTCAGGCCACCAAAAGTACCAGCCTCGGTTACCCCAGCAGCAACAGCCACATTACGGCAAATCCCGAACTGGAGCCAGCCATCAACAACAGCAGCATCAGCCGACTTTTTACTACTCGGCCAAGGCCTGCCAGTACTCACCGGCAAACGCGCGATCCGGTCAACCACCGGCCTTCGTTTACAGAGGCCCGCAGCTCTCTGCTTACGCTCTACCGCACATGGGTTCTCCTCACAAGGGCTTTCTGAGCACGGCTGGCGAACACCCCCCGGGCCCCGGGCGTAGGAGTGCCGAGCACTCGGACAAGCAGCAAAATGCCCGTCACAAGAACCTGGTCAACAGTTACCGTGGCTCCAATCTCACGATGAGCCCCAAGGCAGGGGCCCCCCCGGCCGGCAGTGGACAAGAACGCACAGCCAGTCCTGCCAACAGCAACAGCGGAGAAACTAGCGCGACCGGGACGACAACCACGGCTACGACGACGAATTGCAGTAACTGCAGTAGTAGTAATGTCGCCGCCACGAGTGGCCCCGAGGTGGCGAACGCGACGGTCTGCAAGCCGGCTAGCGGCGCTCCTACCCCTCCCCCATCCCCGTACTCCCCTACGACGCATCCTCACCCAACTGTCTCACCGTCTCCCAATCCCAACCAGGTCCAACTGTTTGGTTCGAGCGGCCAGCAGCAGCAGCAGCAGCAGCAGCAGCAGCGTTACAACACTCCGGCATCCGGTCTCTCGCAGCAACAGCAGCGCAACACCGGAAGCAGATACCAGTCCTCCTCGTCGATTGGCGGGCGCGTTGGTGGTGCCGGCAAGTCCTCGGGCGTTGTGCGCCAGTCGAGTGGAGCCGGAGGCGGCAAGTACAAAGTCAACGGTATGGTTCAATCCGGCAAGCTCGACGAAACGCCGACGAACCTCGGCGGTGCCGGTGACGCGCCGTCCATGAGCAACCGGCTGCCCTTGACGCCTCCCGGTACACCTCAACAACAGCAACAACCGCAGGGCGAGCAGACGCAACAGCCGCAGATCGGTGAGGCGTGCCATCAGATGCAAGCGCTCAGTCTCTGAAGCGAGTCCGGATAGTAGAGCCCAGCGGGGCCGAGCTAAATGCGCCCTCGTGTCTTCCTCCCGCGTTTTTCGACCGCTGCTCGTGCTCATTCTCGCCCTGACTTCGAAAGCGCGCTCGCGAATCAAGCGGCTCTCGTCGTGTTGTTACGTTGTTATGCTTGTTACGTTCGATTATTACGCGACGTAGTGAGTCCGATCGGCAAGAGGACGAGCCGCGCGCTCTATATACGTATAAATACTGTATGTGATCTCAGAGTCCTTATCGTTCGACGAGCTACGTAATTATTTATATATAAAATTATAATGTATAATATATACATCGTTTACGGCTGTCTGAACAAACCGGTGTTGTTGTTGTTGATGACGATAATGACGCTGCATCGTGCTCAAGCTCACGCGAAAACGATAATTGTAGCGAGGACGACGACGACGACGACGCAGTGACGATTTACGGTGACTTGTTGAATATTTATAGTAAGATAATTTAACGAAAATTATTATGAAAACTTATATAATTCATAAGGTGAGAGAAGTATATATATATATTCAATCTCGCGTATGTATTGCATGGCTACATATACCTATGCATTAAAAAAAAAAAAATACAAAAAAACAAAAAAAAAACACAACTATGCTATACACATTTCAGAAGAAAAAAATGAACTAAAATCCATCTTTTTTTTGACTTTGTTATGATCATACAAGAGCAAAACAAAAATATCGATTATTGCATTAATTTCAGTACATATAACAATTAAACATTACTGCTAAATAACAATAACCGCGCCTTTACGTGCATGCGTGTAACGACAAATATAAAAAAAAAAAACTGATTAGAACGATTAGACTCGACATTAATGGAAGTAAAGCATGAATCTCGCGAGCAAGGCTAGAGTAGGAAAAGATGGATCGGGAGAAGAAAAATATAAAGTTATCGTACAAATATATGATCGATCTGTCATGTGTTCAAAGGATTTAAACGAAATCGGGGTCTTAATTGAGAATAGGCACAACGAGGTCGGTTCAAATGAACGATGAAAGATTAAAAAACAAACAGTGGCTCAATGCACTGCCATCATCCTTATTTTCTACGTAAGTGGTACATAGTACTGACTATTGATTTTCTAATTCTTTCATCTCCTTTTTTTTTTTTTTTTTTTTTTTTTTTTTTTTTTTTTTTTTTTTTTTTTTT
>NW_019379845.1:261456-300569 GCF_000648655.2 Copidosoma floridanum | reverse complement strand
TGTCTAAAAAAAAAAAAAAAACAGCCACAATCGTGCTTGCAAAACTTAACGCGACAGTAAGACGGCGAACGAGTTGTGTACCGTGCGACAATCAATGCGCCACGTGTCCGTCTTTTCGGGACGCCCGAGAACTTTGTTACACACGCGTGTGGAGCGAGGGTCGGGAAATCAGGGTGGCCGAATAGGGGGGGTGGGTGAGACAACACGACGGAGGGAAAGCGAAAACGAGGAAAAAAAGGGGGGAGGCGAGCACGCCCGCGAGTGTCGCATTGCGGTGACTACGGCTAATAGGACCCAATATTGACCTCGAAAAATTTTGCAGCCACCCTTCGTACGTATACTATATTTTTGCACTACGACGGTGTGCATCTCGCTTCTACCGCCGGGAGCACACCCTTGGTTTCTTAAGTGCCCGCGATCACGTCGGCTTTGCCCGAGACATCGGGCTCACTCTCCGTACACTTGTATATTTTACGCGCAGTCGCGTGTAAAGCACCGCGATCCTTTGTTTTTTTTCATGCCCAGGGAATATTACACACGAAACATCCCTTTTTCCTTTGCTATAGCAATCTTTGCACTTAATTCTGATTCGGCAATAGTTCTTCCCGGTCAAAAAATGCCATTTGCCGGTTAAAAACGAGCTTTAAGTTGATCACGCGATATCGAATTGTTCACATACCCAGTAAATAAAAAAAGAAAGAAAGAAAGAAAAAGTAATATGAAAACGTTTGAAGATTGTTGTTCCTCTATTTATTTATTGATTTATGAGCCCATCAAGACTCGGTGTTGATCAGCTAATTCTCGGAAGTACGCCAAGGTCCGCGTCGTTGTTACTTTGTTGGTCATATAGATGACAGTCGCGAGAAAAGTAGAAACAAAGGTTGATAGACAAGCGAGAACAAAAAATAAAAATTCATTCAAACGGCATGATAATCTGACGCTTTCATGTTAAATAGCCAATCTTACGATATACTCGACGGCGTAAATGTGAAAGAAAAGATGGTTATCATTATTATTATTATCATCATTATTGTTGTTATTGTTATTATTGCACATCGAGCGTCAGCTGCTCATTTTGGCATCTATTTATATACATGTAATTTGCATTGACTGAGTTCTCATGGACACCGTATATGGCAACGGGCGATCGACTCGTTGTATACCATTGTTACTAAGTCTACGTATATGTATATTTTAATGCGCTAGAAAAATATTGTTCATCGTTTTGAATATACTACCGTGTATGTTGCATATGGTAAAAGCAGCGATGTGGAAAGAGTATTGTTTGACTTTTGACTGCAATATATAGGCGTGGTTGTAATTTAATTGACGATAATAACTAGACGTGCTTTAGTCATCTGTGTCAACTCAGTCAATAGTTGCAGCAATATTTCAATAGTAATACATGCCATTGGGATTTAGGGTATGAACGTAATTTGAACACGTGCTGTGTCGAAACGTGGCGAGAGAAAAATTAAATTCATCGACCCTTTGTGTGTAAGATGCGTCTAATTATTATTATTATTATTATTTGAATGCGGATAGAGGTGGCTGTGACTTATGTTTGTGTACACGTGGAAGAGAATATAAATAAAATGAAACTTGTATGGAAAACCCCTCACGATACAAATGTACATCAGTATGAAAAAAATATGAACTTATGAAACAAAAGCATATACCTTATTATACATATATATATATATATATATCTAATAAAAATGATACTTCGGTTTTCCATGATAAATTTAGCATTTACTTGCAGAGTCATGTCTTCAAAGACATTGACGTTTGTTAATTGTTATACGTGTATGCAAATAAATACGCGAAATTTAACATGGAACTGTACGAATGATAAAACAAAATATATATACATTAAAGTACTTCATAATACTATATCTATAAAGATGCTAGATATACTATAGTGAAATATGAATAATAGGATATTATTAATGTGTTATACACATTCGAAAAAAATACGATTTTATAAGAAAATAGAACAAAAAAAATGATGAAAAAAAAATACATTGAGTATGTTTTATTCAAACAGAGAAACAAAACATCTCAAGAAATCGAACTGACACTGCGGGCAAGGGATAAAGTGGATATATGTTTGAATCTAAAACCTTTGTACAAAACTGCAGATAATTTGAAAAAATATTGTTTCGAGACCTTAATGTAGTACTTATTTTCCGTACATGTTTAGTTCTTTTTTTCTTTTCTTCATTCGCTTGATAAAAAAATCGAAGCACAATGTATATACTATACAAGTGACACAAAGCTCTCACTTGATTATAAAAAAGTAGAGAAATAAGCACATGTTACTAAAGGCACTAAAAATCGTTAAAGTAATGAAATATATACAAAAAATGCATCATATCTACTTTATCCCATGAACACACTAATAATACATTACTATTACGATAATTATATTATAGTTATAAAAATTGATTATCATATTTATCATGAAACCAAAAATATATTTATTACAAAAAATATTGACGCGTAAAGAGAAATAAATTTTTGAAATTGTACGAATCAAATATGTAATCTGCCTAAAACTGATACAGATAAAAATTAAAAATATATAGGATGCAAATAGAATAATGTAGCGAACATCAAATAAAGATTAAGTAAATGCTATTGAGCAATGATTTTAGCACGAGTACATGAAAAATGGGAGTAAGTGCACGAACGATGGTAACTTTTCCTTTTTTATTATTAATATCGTGATTTTACAAAATATTCAATATTTTCGTCGTTCTTACTATGATTTGCTAATAAACCGACAAACAGGTAAATTTTGTCAAAATTTTCATACTTTCATTTATTTTCTCGTCAAACTTTATAAAAACCCCATGGTTTAAAGAAAACTTCAAGTCAGATTGCATAAAAATTTTTAAACATTCTTTAATAGCTGATCATATTTTAAAATATTAAGAGTTCAACGAATAGACTGATGAAATATTTACAAATTTTTTAAAAATTTATCATATTGATTCCTATGTATAATATTAATAGTAGAGAAAAATCATTCAATTGTTATTGCAAATGAATTAATGTGTGGAGTCGACTTGACACTGCAAAACGATATGTTATTCAGAGATTATTTAATGAATGTACAATTTTCGGTATGTATTATACTTTACGTTACAAAAACTGACCATATTACATATACAAGATAAACTTTTAACTTTAATCAAACTTATTTCACGCATTAAAAAAAAAAATACAATATGTTTTTTTTTTTAACAGTTTTTGGAAAAGCATCTAGCGCAATAAAGTTATTGTCACTGTAAACCATGGATATGCGAATCTAAACGGTATCAAATTCTGAATAATTATACCATAAAGTACCACTTCTTCTTTTCGTGTATTTAACCATAAATTTTTTTTTTACAAATTATCCTTTACATATCGAAAGACTTGAAAAATATTGATAAATAATCTAACATTTATACAAATACAAAAAAAAATACAAAAAAAATACAAAAAAAAATAAGTGGATTTTACATCTTTCTCTTGGTGTTTCCAATGTTTAAACAATTATTCTAACGAGAATTTTTTTTGTATCCCTCAGCATTTTTTAAATGCATTCATAGTAAATATTATGAACAAAATAAAATGATGAGTGAGAAAATACATTTGAAATCAAAATGTTAATTTTTTGTCTTTTCGTTTGTCCAAACCAAGAAAGTGCATTGAATTATGATGCATCGCTCTTGCACGAAGCTCCAAAAAACATTATTTGCGCATGGATGGATGTACAACTTAATATTAAAAAAAATATGTTATGTAGATTTATAATAAAAGGTCTAAGTGATCTTAATTCTACAATAATAAAAAACATATGATAAGAGATACATATATATCAAATTCAAAAAATATATATATGTATATTATTTAAGAGAGATAAAATAACCAAAACGCATAATGAAATAAATACAGAAGTAAAAGAATTGAAAAATAAAAGGAAAAAAATACGTAAATGTAGAATGTAGTTATGACGAAGCAAAATTGAGAGCTATAAAACAATTGTAAATCTATGGAAAACCTCTGGGAAAAGTAATAAATCTCATCTGAAATATAAAATACATTTAAATCACTATCAAATAAATTTTTTTTATCATCTAATCCTACAGGGTAATTTTAAAAAAAACGTACACATTTGTCATGGAATGATTTAATTTTTTTTTTTTTAAGCTCATAACATTGAAATAATAACGTAATAAGGTATTTATTATTACACTTAGAAAGAAATCACAATTTTACTACAAACAAGTAGCTTATTCACTAAAATACTTAATTCTTTATTTCATATTTTCTTTCTGTAAGCTATATAAATCAATCTACGACATACAGTATAGAAATACCTGAAGTGTAAAATAAATAATGCTATTCTGCACATTCTTTCATTTGCTAAATACTTGGGCATATACTATTTTAGTGTGTATTTGCCGTTACCTTACGTTGCATTTCCCTACTTACTCAGCAGTTTATAAATACTCTTATAAATCAACCAACAACTCATACGTATTTTAATGAAATTGAAAAATTTTTATGTTATTTACAAAAATGCAACATACATAAGCTTTTATAAAATTATACAAAAGTTACTCCTTGCAACTTTAAAATATCTATATCAAATGCTTGTAAAATTGTAGATAATTACCACATGCTAAAAATGCATTCATTTCAGTTTGAAAATTTTCCAAAGATTATTGTAGTAGCATGAAAATGCTGAAAAGTTTTTTTTAAATTCGATATCGTTATCTCAAAAGTTTGTGCAAATAATTTCAGTACACCTTAGTTTGATAAAATGCAGTACTGGTAAATTTTTTTACAATTCAGTCGTCATATGAGACGTTAAGGCCTGTACTCTAGCAGCGTTGCAACTTTTACAAAGAACATGGTCGTCCAAGGGATAACATCCGTCTTCCGAATCTGAAGATAGCACGAGTCCACAATCTTCGCACTTATAGCACTGAATGTGAAAACTTCTGTCAAGGGCTACAACGCGTACAGTTTCTTCTTCGCCTGGTTCAGGCATTATTGGCAACTTGCATACGCAACATCTTGGAGCAAATTTTCTAAATACATAAACAATATTGGTGTTATTAATTTATTCTTCTCTTTTACACTACAGCATACAAAATAAAAACAAAAAAACTTACTTGTGGAAACATTGTATACAATGTATTTGATTCGTGGCGTCAACTGTGAATGGAATACCATCCAAACTTTGGCCGCAAACTACGCACGTGAAACAAGACGGATGATACGGTTTTCCGGTGGCACGTAAAATTCTATCCAAAATCGGCAAAGTGCAGACGCAGCACTTTTCCAAAGTGTTCAAATAGTCCTCCTCGCAGTAGGGCTTACCCTCGAGGGGGTAAAACGGTTTACCTTGCAGATTGACGCTGCAGATGAAGCAGCAAAAGCAACTTATATGGAAGACTTTGTCCATGGCTGAACAACCTGTTCCCTCACCCTCTACTTTTTTGCCGCACTGCGAGCAAATTCCGTATATATCGCCGTCGTCGGCATTATCTTCCATTCCTTGCACCAGGAGATCTGTTAAAACATCTACCTGAAATTTCACGGGTAATGCATGTTTCACTACTAATTTAACAAAGTGTATACAAAATCACTCTTGGAACTGATGAAAGTATAAAATTCTAGGTACAGAAAACTGGGTTTCTTACTTCTTTCACTGGCGATATTTTCCCTTGTGGTTGAGAGGCAGAGCCATAGCCGGAGTACACGGAGTAATTGCAAGACAGCTGTGACGGAGGCCTGGGATTGATCGGCTCGTAAATGGATTCATAAGTGGAGCTGGACTGCGAGCTTGGGCCGTAAATGTCGTTCGGGTATGATTCGGATGGAAAATCTGTTTGGTAAGTCGCTCTTCTTAATTCACTATAACTGGATGATACGGGACTAGGTGGTGGCGGAAGTTCTTCCGGAGGGGGAGGAAAGATGTTACCTGGTATACAAGAAATGTATTCTGAGGGGTCGGGAGGTGGCGGTAAGTCGTCTAAAATAATGGAGGAAACAACAAAAGTTAATTTAAAACAAAAATAAACCAAACGAATAAATGAATAAATGAAAATAAGAATAACAAATCAAAAATAAAATATAATGCATAGATGAAACAAATGAAGGGGAAACAAAGTTGATGAAATTACAAGCATTGGAATTCGTGGTATAGGGTTCGTGAGGATGTATTGACGATGTTGTTGCAAAGAATCTTATATTTAGTTGATTTACCTGTGTTATGGCTCTGCGAAGGAATGTTGCAGTAAGTACTTTCAGGTTTTGTAGTGTTCCATTGAATATTGCTGTAAACAATATCTTTTTCTTTTTGTACAGGTTGAGGAACAGGTATAGGTATGGCAGGTTCAATGTTACTGTAAACTACATCCCTTGATGACTGATCAGCAAGCGTTCCACTAGTTCTATCGATTATGTTTGGCACTTGAGGTCCTGGCATATTACCGATGTTAGAGTAAAAGTTTTTTTCGTCGTATCTATTTTTGTCATAATTGAACACAGGGTCAAATTTGTCTTGTAGTTGATTTGCATACAAATTTTCGTTTTTCTGGTAAAACTTTGAAGAGTCAGATCCATTTGTCGATGTGAAACGTGCATAATCATTTTTTTCGGCATTATGCGATACATAGGGAGCTGGAGAGTTCATGTACAGATTATTAGCTTTGTCGATGGATCCAGTATTGTTTAATACTGTGCTGTATGACGGTATTGATGCACCCTTTATAGAATAACTTTGCGGTACCTGCAAGAAAAAATAATACGAACTATATTTTTGCAACTTGTTGCAATTAAAATTTCCTTGAATACAGATAAATGTTACAATAAAAGTATAATCTAAAAAGGCTAAAATTTACTAAAAGAGAAACGGAATTATATCATCTAACATATAAATGTATATTTATATATTTTTTCATATTGCCCAGTAATTTAGAAATGATAATAAAACTGTTTACATTACAAAAAATACTCGTAATATTCGTTACTCGAAAAAATTACCATTTTTACAGTTCCATTAAATGAATGCATTTGAAAAAAATTATTATGATCAGTACAAAAATAGATATGTAATGAAATGATTTAAACTGCCAAATACATCACGTTATGTGTAGAAGATTGCAATTAACTGACCTGTGGCAGTGACTTTTTTGGCTTTGGTGGAACTGCTGGGCCAATTTTTTTCCCAGTCTTTATAGTTTTTCCATCGGGGCTTCCATCGAGCGAAAGCTGCAAGCTTGCAATTTGCTGTTCCAAGTTTCCAATGTTAGACATCTTGCCTAAGTTTCTTACTGCCTTGTATAAGTGATTGTTTTTGCACAATCTTATAAGGAATCAACCTGAAATTTTAATAAATGAAAAAAAAAGACATGAAAAGAGAGAATCCAAAAAATAAAGTCTCTTTTTTAACTATTCGAAAACTTAGCGCTTTTTTATCAAACCATCAATATAGTCTGCAAAATACAAAGAGCAAGGCATCTTATACATAAATTATTATGATTAGTGATAAGAAGCAGATGGCCCACTCAAGATGATGGAACTAACGACCCTGCACAAAGATGAACAGCTACCACGTAAGTAAAGATTAATTACGCACCCGGTAATACTTGGTCGTCTCTAGACTATCTTTACCATGGTGGCCCTAAAAAAGCTCTGCTTACACTTTTAAATAATGCTTTAGTTTCTACTTGGGTACATGACAAATACAATTATCCACATCAGCACAATATATGATCATGATCTCTCTTCTCATTACATAATATCTGATTCAACTCCTTTAACTTTGATTGTGGCTGAGACTGTGAATAAGTATGTCTCTTATCATCATTTTTTCTCATAAACATCAAGTGGGTAGGTAAAAAAGCAAACAAAACCATGACTCATACGCAAACAAGCACGAATGACACATACGTACTTGTTACAATAAGCCAAAGTTTTTTCTTCCTCAATTCTAAAAAACTTAAAAAACACATTCATCTCATAGGTTTATTTTTTTTTCCCAACTCACTCTCGAATAAGCGCGGAACGCATCTTCATCAAAAATAATTTTTCCTAATCCAACATAAATCTCGGATAAGATATAAGCATGTACAAACGAAACTAACGAAAAAGAAAAAAAGAAACGTGGCGCGAGAAGATAAGAGAATCCGGGATTTGTCGTTCTTTTAAGCCCGTGTGAGAGACCGAGTTGAAACGTTGCAGGGAGACTTATCAAGGCGTTTACCTTGCGAATATATAAAACAGTGAGACTCCAAACTTCGGTGGGAATGTTTATGATTTTTTCAATGTACTTACTTCATACGCTGTTATCCAGCTTCCAAGAAGAACTTGCACAATGTGGACAATGAATACTTGAATGCGCGGTGACGCCTTCTTGATGACAGCGGTGCAGTGGATGGTGGCGAACGGGCGGAACTGTCGGATTAAATTAAAAGTATTAAGTACTTATTTTCACTGTACTGCCTTTGTAATACGTTAACGTTACTCTCTCCGCTCTCTCTCTCTCTCTTTTTTTACGTATATTTGGTATATAATGTTGGGTGCGTGTTTCGTATGGGTACTTTAATACAATGAAATTGAAAGTAATAAAACTTTACCTACTTATATAGCAAATAGCAAGTTGCAAGCTAGTACGTGCCTGCAGACTGCGGACGCACCGACGCAGACACTGCAAGTGCAGACTATACAGTGCAACAGCACGTCAACTATAATGACGTACAACCAAACTAATAGTGCGTGGTGGTGGTATGATGACTAAGCTTTTTTGTTACCAATTTTCATCATTCGATTCGCATGACTCATGCCAGTCACTTTTAGGTACAATACTACAATTTAGCTGACAAATAGGTACTAAAGGTCACGAGTGTTGCCATTTACACCTTTTACATTGCGAATGAGGCGAATCTGATTTTTGGAACGCACCCCCCCCGACCCCCATTTAACTCTGATCGGTAGTCGGTAAATACTTTTTGGAGTTGACACTTATCCGGGTATGGTAAAGACTCTTGATAAAGTAGAGTGCCTTTTTACCAGACGATAAAAGTCGTCTGCTCTTTTTTTGTTTCTTAATTCTGTTTATTATTGATAAGTTATTATCAGATCATGTAATTATTACGTCCTCCAAGTTAATGACATGAGTATCCGTTGAATGTTTCAATTTCGTTGGTGATGACGATAAAAAAATAAATGATGCAAAACACGTGCGCGCAAAAATGTCTTCATCAGCTTATACAGTCGTAAATTAAAACATGGAAAGAAAAAATATGTCATGTACCTGTAAATTCAAACATTTTGGAGCCTACTATTTATTTGAGAAGCGTTTGTACGTTTTATTAAGTATGTACGCTTGCAAATCAAAATCAAGTGTACCGTTAAAACAGATGGACATATGTACACACATATAGGTAGTTTCATTTTCATGTAATAAAAAATGTTAATTCAGATAAGTAGATACACGTAAAGAAGAGAGCCATTCTTCGCTGGTATAGTGCACAACGCACTGTGCAGTGCGGACGTAGCACTCTTGAGGGAACGAGGGGTGTCAGCTCGTCTTGCCTGTAAATAATACCATTACAGTGGAAGCTGTTTAGTTTCATTGTTTACATTTTTATTTTATATTTTATTTATTTCTGTTCAGTTGTTTACGTGTGGTTGAGTGTAAGGGACAGTAAACAAGTTGAAGTGTCAAATGTCATAAGTTTACTTTTCACATACCTACACCTCTCACAAAATACTTGTTGGTTAACATTGTTATTGGATGTTGTGCTATCGTAAGATAAACAAAGAATACGCTTTAGATATGACTTCTGCATAATTGCATAACACATGTATCAATTTACCAAAACAGTACATATACTATGAGGACCAGCTGACAAGGTTTTGGTTCTCTCCTGAGCAGCTTCAAAAAACTTATGCACAAAAAAAATAAGTAAAAGTTATTGTGAGTATTATTTACTTCTACCTATCCTGTAGCGTAGTCTATTGTACGTTTTTATTGAGTTGAGTACTTCAATACCATTCAGAAGATCAGTCAAATGTTCTATGTAAATGGACAATGCATGTGGTTTTGAAAAAACTTCAGCTGGAACAAACAGTTTGCTCGCATGATGTTCACTTGGTATTTTTTTGTTAATGCTTTGTTCCATAATTTTGCAAGGAAGCTATTAATCAGACAATAGGTAAGTACTGTTTGGAAAAAGCCAAGCTGATATCGTCTGCAGCAGAAATATAACGTGTATATGTATATGTGAAGTAAATATACATGTTTATGTTCGTGTAGATAAACTTTTTTTACAATAATTTTCAAATGTGTAAAACAGCTTTTCTGTAGATTTAAGGGACATTTACGTCTTTTATTTATACTATGATGTTGAATTTTTTTAATTTATGCCCCATGCAATCTACACTTAAACATCATTTTAATATTCTATTTAAAACATTTTAAAATAATATAAAATTAATTAAGAGTAGAGAGTATGAATTTACAACAATAATTTTGATTATCAATAACAGCACCACAATTACAAAAATTTTGTTAGTAAAATTCGTGCTGTATTTAATAGTAGACAATACTAATGTATCACTGTACAAATAAATTACTTGAATCATTTAAATATGACAGTGAGTTCATTGCTTTGAAAAATTTTCTAATTGTGATGTTTTAATTATTAATCATCACAGGCCTTACTTAGAATTTCAAAAAAAGAATCCTAATCGATAATAAAATTAAAATAGGAAGACAACATTTATTTTAGTCATTAACATATTATAAACTACTTAAAGAGTCATTGACGCGTGGATTAACAGCTGGTATAGCGCTAAGTGGGGGCTCAATTGTTCATTAGAGAAAAAAAATAAATAAATAGAATTTAATGACTTGAAAGTTCTTTCCAACTGGCCGTGATGCATCACAGGCCTTCCTTAGAATTTAAAACAAAGAATTCTAGTCGACAAGAACATTAAAATAGGAAGATAACATTTATTTTAGTCATTAACATTATAAACTACTTAAGGAGTCATTGACGCAAGGATTAACAGCTGGTATGGCACTTGGTGTAGGCTCAATTATGTAGTAGAAAAAAAAAAAAAATAAAATAAAATTTAATGACTTGAAAGTTTTTACTAACTTATAGAATCATTTGATCTTTTAAAATTAAAATATGACAAAGCACATTATTGACTGGGAGGTACGATATTTATTGTGTTACTTGTTGAATTGATCGAGGCGTTAAATAAAGAAGATAAGAGATTAATTGTGATTGATGACGCCATAGTATGCTAATCGAATAAAAGCACAGTAAAACATCAGGTACAATCTGGTTGTCTGTGTGATATAAATCTATTATTATTTTTAAGGAGTATTTCAATAAAAATATTTAAAATACAATGTATATCGCATTACACGAAAAAATTACAATAATAATTATTTTTATCTGATGCTTCTTACCAGTAGAAAGTGTCTACAGAATTAGCACTATTGCATTTGCATTAATACTCAGAGTTTTTATTTTGACACCTATAAAAACCGGAATTGATAATATTGATTAACCAATAGTTATTTACATAAAAAATTTTATAAATAACTAGGTGCGAAATTCTTTTATCTTACAAATGAGTAAACGATTATATCTTTTCTTTGAGGAAAAAAACTTGCAAGTTCTTGATTAAAGGATTAAAAATATCTAGCTTTATTCTATGATGCATTTTCTTATGCATGTTTTTTTTAATTCTATTATTATTAAAGAATTATAACTTCGCTATTTTCGATAAAAAATCACTTATTTTAATTGGCATTTTTATGAATAAATTTGAGAACAATAAAAAAATTTTTATTTAATTTATTCAAGCAAAAAGGGTTTGTCGCCATTTTTATAATCAAAAAAGTACAAAACTCAGGAGACTTCGTAGATGTTTTCCTCCACATTAGTTTAATTTTTTTTTTTTTACTAACAAAACCTAATTAGAAGTAGAAGTTGAGCATTATTTTAGTAACTTGTTTTAATAAAAACTGAAACATTCCCAAGGAATCATAACAATAATGATGATTATTATTTTTTTTATTATTCAATAAGCCGATTCTGTAGATCAAACAGGGTAAACACAATATGATATATTTGTAGGAACTGTGTATTGTCACGTATATGCCCTATCTGATTGGATCAGAGTAGATAATAACTACGTGTCGTTGATCATACATGAAGATTCATCTATCTAGTGAGTCTTTATTTTGAGATTACTGTGATTGAACAACACAAGATATCAATATATTAAAATTTAGATGTGTGAAGAAGGGAGAGATAGTCTCATACATAACTTTTTTTTTTTTTTTTTTTTTTTTTAAAGGCCTTACCAAGTCGAAAAAAATTAATTCCTCGAATAAAAAAAACATTAAAATGTCTTTTAGTGAATCACTTTGTCAAGTATATTTAGTATATCTGCTCTAGGTTATCTCTTCTATAGCTAATGACTTACTGTACTGATTAATTAACAGTTACGTGGCATTTATCAATATCATTAACAGAATATGTAGTTTATGTTTTTTTCTTTGAAAAAGCTTAGTGATTTTAAAGTATATGTTTTTATATGTATGCGTCAATTTATAAAAAAATTTGGTAACGTACGTAACTTTTTTTTTTTTTTTTTTTTTTTTTAATTTAACCTTTTAAATAAAAATTTATTGCTAAGTGATAACTTTCTGGCATAAAATTTTTGTGCATTTAAAAAAAAACAAAAAAAAACAAATAATACCATTTTCATGAGTCTGGAAAATTTTTCCGTTTCTGAATCTTATTATTATTATTATATCATTATTTTATGGATTTTTGAAACGAATTAGTCTAAAATCACGCAGCTCTACATTGTTACACTTATTTTTTTACTAATATAAATTTGCGTTGAACAAAGATTAACGCACGTTAATATACTCTGAATATTTTGTATTGCTCACGTTATTATATGACGTTACAAAATAGCTTCTAAGTACCAACGATTCTTCAAACTTATTTTTCCTTACTCGTGTTACTTACCAACTTATCATTGCAGATGTTGAATAAAAGCAAAGCGCAAGAGATAGAAAAAAAAAATTTTTAGATTTTCCGAATAGAAATAAGAGTTTTTTCCTCATTAGTATGTGGTTGATTACTCGCGGGACTTCCCCGATCTTTTTCAATACTATACGCATGACTCCGATTAGGCGTTTATTTCTACGATAAATCTTTTGATTTTTCATTCCCAGTAAATATTTGTGTTTATTTTAATAAAGTTATCCACACATATCTAAAATAAAAAAATTATGAACATAAAGTTTTTCGGTGGTTATTTTCTCCCTTGAAATATATATTTTGTACTCCTCTTGCGCGTAATTTAGCTCGAAACAAGAAAAGAAAGTAAAAATTTGTAAAAATAGTAGTTAAAGGTCGGTAAAAGGCATATCAAATTTTCATCACAAAATCACGATAGTTACAAGCCAAAAATAACACCATTAGCCAGTAATCTTCAACTTTTGGACCTCCAAAACGATTTCCTCTTTAAATCGCTGCAAAGCTTAACTTGCATCATCGCAATTACAACGCCTGGTTTCCGACGTATCGGCGCGTCCGATTTATTATCTCCTTCCGAATACCCCGGAGGCTGACGCACGGGAAAAAAAGAAAAAGAAAACCGAAACAGACACGCTTGGTGTATATACAGTTCTTAGCACGCGCAGAGTGACATTCAAGCGCGCGGGGGGAAATCGGCGAGTCTCGTTGATCATTGGCCGCGCGTCTGCCTTTTTTTTTTTTTTTTTTTTTCTTCCATCATGCATTAATATACAAATACATGCACTTGAAAAGCAAAAGTACGAGGGAGGACGGAGGAAGAAAAAAAAGATCTATCTTCGCTCGCTGGAAACGGCGCTTGTGCTGGTATTTTATATACGCGTGTGCGAGCCTCGTGCGATTAATTCACGTACGCGTGTGTACGTGTATAGGCACCCTACGTGTATAATTAATAAATCGTCGGGTCCTGAGCTTCGCTCGTCCACTCGAGTGCGCTCAGTCCCGCGGTGCGCGTCGCCGTTGTCGCGTCACTTCAATTTTTGCACAAACGCCAATAATACACTTGTACCTTTTTTTTTTTTTTTTTTTTTTTCGAATTCGGTGCGCAAGTGATGGTGACAGCGGCGTTCTCGTGTACGTAGAGTAATATTCGCACGCTTGCGTGGACAATGTCGAAGCAACTCTGAATCATTGGCTCTGTACGTGTGCGCATTAGGTATTATTTTAGAGTGATATGATAATTGAACAGTGCATACATATATATACATGTCACGCGTCGATGACGAGCGCTCAGATTTTTTTATTTCTCACGTTTTCTCGCTTCGTGTTTTTTTTTTTTTTTTTTTTCTTCCTTTTGTTTCACGTGTCGCATTCGAAACCTTCCAAAATCATCCATTTCTCGTATATTGATTTATTATTTTCATACATGCAGTAAAAATAATTTCGAGCGGTGTATTACATAGAAATGATTAATTTGGCGCGGTCGATGCAGCTTGTAATCCGAGCGAGCCTCGCGCGACGTGTTTTACGGCGATGTGGATTTAAATTATCGGCGATCGTGTTTGCCTCTCGCACCGACGGGCCTTCGAGCACGCGCTCGTTAAATCTTTTGTTCTACGCGTTGGCAATTTCAATGTGTATTTTTAAACACGTGTGCGGTTTTTTATTTTCACTAACGTTGCTTTTGTTCATTTCTCACTGTATGACTGCATGTATGGGAATAACTTTTTTTGCTTGTAGTGTTTCGTTGGGAAATATTTACTATACACTCAAAGAGTGCAGCCATACTCTTTTTGATAAAAAAAAAAAAAATAATAAAAGGTAAATCATACAAAGTAGACATACACGTTGTGTAATTTTTACAATTGCATCAGAACATAATTCAACGCGCAACTATAGACGCTGTAATTTATGGACTTTTGTAAATCATTCAGTCAAACGTTGATTGCAGTGTTAAATACGGTTCGATCACAAATAATTCTTTCGTAGATTTATTTTTTCAATATATTCACATTAAATTTGAACACTCGTCAGTCAAAGACGCGAAATACCGGCACTGCTCTGATTCGGCGTGTTTTGAGCTATACTGCATATATTTAAAAAAAGAAAGAATAAAAAAGCTTCGGAAAGGTACATCGATTCAACGCTATTTATAAAAAANTGAAAAAGAGCTCTTAAAAGTTAAATATTCAGACGTATATCTTATAGGAAAAGTTTTTAAAACATGTGGTAATAAAGCTTATGTTAAGTGGTTAGAATTTGACAATCCTCATAATAGTTGGATAAATAAATCAGATATTTAATGAATAATAATTGAAGAGAGGGATGAGAGCCCCGACCACCTCTCTCATCTGTGTGGTTCAACCACCATGTTACCACTCCGTATCCTTCTCCATCAATTTTTTCAATATTCATGTACACTTTTACGAACAAGTTCATTTATAAATATATTTGCGCCCAGAAAAAAGAAAAGAAGGAATACTTAAACTAATGTTACACTTCGGGATAATGTATGACGTGTCGTCTGTGTGGTTCAACCACCATGTTACCACTCCGTATCCTTCTCCATCAATTTTTTCAATATTCATGTACACTTTTACGATAAAGTTCATTTATAAATATATTTGCGCCCAGAAAAAAGAAAAGAAGGAATACTTAAACTAATGTTACACTTCGGGATAATGTATGACGTGTCGACAGTGTGCAATCGTAAAGTCATGGGGCCGGACAGCAAGAGCAACAGAGCTCCTTCGCGCTGGGGCGAGGATGGCACGAGTGCCGAGGTGACGACCAACAGCCATGCCTACCCGGTTACCACTAGTCCGGCCAGCAATAAGCCTACGGAGAGTACCTCGTTGTCGCCCAACTCGAATCAGACGTACTTCGCCGAGGCCAGGGTCAGGATACCCGATGACGACAGTGTAAGTGTGCGGCTTTATCGTTGCGTACATATTATGTATATTATGGTTTTTTTTTTTTTTTTTTTCTTTTTTACCACGTTTATTCGCACATAATCGGCTTTTTTTCATATGCGTATGTCGATTTTATTTAACGCCGAGACAACAGCACGATGGTTATTAAAACTTTTATTTCCCAATTGAAAAAAAATAAATAAACAAATAATACCTGTAACTTGACTCGTGTAGTCGTCGTGGCGAATATTAACATGTACATATTTTTTAACGTTTATATTCGATTCCCCAGTAAAACAGCTGAATTAAGTTGTTATCGTTTGATCCGTTTAACTTTTTTTTTTTTTTTTTTTTTTTTTTTAACAACTCTAGCCTTTTTTAATCACCAGGTTTACGAATATGGATTTTAGTATGTAGCTCTTATCTGTCATTCTTTGCAGCACTTATGTGGATTATTGTGCCAAAGTTTTATCATTTCACGTTTTCATGTCCCAACCAATTGAAGAAAAAAAAAAAAAATAGAATAAAAAAAACAGCGTTTATTTAAAAGCCATGTCAGAGCCTATGTGTTGATTGTTATTTTTTTATTTAACACGTGTTTCGAGGTAAAACCAAAAATGACATTGATCAGTGCGACGAAGGTGTCTAAAAAGGGTGTCTTAAATATAATAGGACATCATGTGAGAAAAAATAATGGCATAACCAAAAAGAGCGATTCCGTGCATTCGCCGAGTAACCGTGGTCATACCTACATAAGTAACGCGGAAAATCTTTGTTCTCTCTTTTTTTTTTTTTTTTTTTTTTTCTCGAAATGGAAAAAAAATACTTCCATGCATGGATAGCCCATTCATTCGTATATGCTGTAACGAAACAACTCTGCCGATCTACCCTATATGTACATGTGTACTCGGTACACGCGTTACTCGCTTGATTCATGAAAAAAAATTTCATTATTGTAGTATTCGTTTGCATTTTCTCGTTAACGCGTTTCTTCCTGTATACATACACACATAAAAGGTGTTAAACGCGTGAAAAGTTTTAAAAAATCTTCTTTTTTTTCCTCGTGGCAAACAAAATTAACGTTTGCATTTTTTTTCTTTTCCAGGGCCGGTTTAGTTTTAGAACACTATGGGCTTTCACGGGACCAGGATTTTTGATGTCCATAGCCTACCTGGATCCCGGCAACATAGAATCAGATCTACAATCCGGTGTGATAGCTAGATACAAGGTGAGCAAACAAAAATTATTTTATTTTTTTATTTTTCTCAAAAAACGCAAATTTCTTTGTTTGCAGTTATTATGGGTACTGTTGAGCGCCACGGTATTGGGCCTCGTGATGCAACGACTGAGCGCTCGGCTCGGTGTAGTGACCGGTCTCCACCTGGCCGAGATGTGCTACAGGCAATACAAAAAAGCTCCCAGGCTCGTACTTTGGATCATGATCGAGATAGCCATCATTGGCAGCGACATGCAGGAGGTCATAGGCACGGCCATTGCACTCTATCTACTTACCGACAAGAGGTGCGTGTATTGCGTCAACGAGAAATAAATTGCAAAAAAATAGAGCGAGAGAGATAACGACAAAGATGCCGATTATTGTGATTGTCATTATTTTTATACGAACAATACGCTCGGGCGCGCGTGTTCGCGTCGACCTCCTTTTCCCGCGTTATCGCGATGTTTGCACGAAGGTTTAGAGTCGCGCGTTATCGTTTCTTCTTTTTTGCAGGTCCCCGAATCAAATACCGTCGAAATAATTAATTGGCGCGTATACGCGTCCCTTTTTCGATTGACGCTCGAGACGCAATTTTCGAGTGTGTGAAAGTACATAGCGATTTCACGACGATTGTGTCCGATCGGCAGACACGTTGACAGGTCTCGATCGTATCGGTACGATAACGTAATTATCTACGGATAACGTGAGAACTCTCGGCGATATTTTGTGTGATTTGCAACGAAACGCCAAAAAAATATGACGCACGTGTGGTACATTAGTCCCATGAGTTGACAAAAATTCTCCTCGCAGGCTTCCACTGTGGGCTGGAGTCCTGGTCACAGCAATCGACACGTTCACCTTCTTGTTTCTAGACAAATACGGTTTGAGGAAGCTCGAGCTCTTCTTCGGCTTTCTTATATCCGTGATGGCGGTGACGTTCGGCTACGAGGTAAACAAGACCCAGTGGAAAAATTTAATTTTACTCGCTGATAATTAATTATATAAAATACAGCAATACCAACATTTTTTTCTACGTTTTTCAGTACTTTGTGTCGGCGCCTCCGCAGCTGGAAGTCATCAAAGGTATGTTCACGCCGTGGTGCGCGAATTGCGACAGCACCGTTTTGATTCAAGCGGTCGGCGTCATCGGTGCCGTCATTATGCCCCACAATTTGTACCTGCACAGTGCACTAGTCAAGGTAAAACCATGAAATTTTGTTTGTACTATTTAAAAAAAAAAAAAAATTTTTTCTAACACCTTTGTGTGCTTGTGTGTGTATTTCAGTCACGAGACATCGACCGCGGAAAGCCTAACAAAATCAAGGAAGCAAACCGGTACTACTTTATCGAGGCCGCCATAGCCCTGTTCATCTCTTTCATCATCAACGTCTTCGTGGTCTCGGTTTTCGCGCACGGACTCTACGGAAAAACCAACAATGACGTGGTGAGCTGCAGGTTTTTTTCCTTCCGCCGTCATGTTGTCAATTCATTTCTTTTTAAATTACAATATTTACCTGTGTATTCTAATTTTCAGCACCAGCTCTGCGTCGACAACAAGTTCCAGCAAGGAATCGATATATTCGAGGTAAGCGCTTCATGCCTTCGACAAAAACGATCACGTCGTACTTATTGTCCGCTCGGTTTTTCAGACAAACAACGCGACGATCGAAGCCGATCTGTACAAAGGTGGTATCTATCTGGGCTGTCAATTTGGCTTTGCAGCGATGATCATCTGGGCGATCGGTATCCTAGCCGCTGGCCAGTCGTCCACCATGACCGGTACCTACGCCGGCCAATTCGCCATGGAGGGCTTCCTGAATCTCCAGTGGGCCAGATGGAAGCGAGTCCTCTTCACCCGTACGATCGCCATCGTGCCAACCTTTGCGCTTGCCTTTTTCGCCAACATCAACGACCTCACCGGTATGAATGACTTACTCAACGCGGTTATGAGTCTGCAGCTTCCATTTGCCGCGCTGCCGACCATCGCTTTTACGAGCAGCGTCACTATAATGGGAGAATTCAAGAATCGATTGTCAGTGCTTTATTATTTAACATGTTGCTGCGCACGTCGTCATACATACGTTACATAAATACGTTTTTCATTTGCAGATTTACCAATATTATCGCTACGGCATTGTCGTTGCTCGTCATATCGATAAACGTGTATTTCGTCTACGACACAGTGTCTAGTAAAATCCAGTATGATACGAGCTACAAACTTGAAATCATAGCAACGATAATCATCTTTGCCATTTTGTACTTGATGTTTTGCTTTTACCTCTGCATTCACATGGCAATCAGCATGGGAGCAACTTCTCTGAACAACGTTCCGGTTTGTTTGCTTTCTTTCTTTCTTTTTTTTTTTTTTTTTTTCTACTTCTCACGCTCGTGCAAACGAGTTTTTTTTTATTCACGAAAAAAAATATTTCGTTTGCAGATTATTGCCAAGTATGTTGGTGGGCCGATTGAACCAACTTTTGGATTGTCAAGTCCGATTGCTTATGCGAGGTAAGGCCAATGAAAATAGCAAAAATATTTCGTTGAAATACTCAGATAATCAAGTCTCAGATGGAGAATTGTCAAAATGACTAATTTTACATGCACACTTTTATCTCCTGATGGTTTATTAAATTGTGCTAAAATGTAATAATTACTCGTTGGTATGGAATTCTGTGCCAAATTAATCATGTTCAATGTCATTGGAAGACGATAATTCGTCGCTCTCTACTGTTGTATGCTTCCACTTACAGCAGAAGTTGAGTGAGAATTTAAATCATTTGCTTTTGCTTTGGTATACTTTTACATTCACATATTATAAATATATTTATACGTACATTTTTCTGGTGGAGGTTTGTGGTGCAATTTTTTTTTCCGTGTGCAATAAATCAAGCGCAAAGTTTTTTTTTATACAGTCAATGGAAGCACTCAATGCTCTCTAATCGTTTATCATGGTACAAGTCACTTTAGTGACTTGAGGATCATGCGTTACGATATTTTATTTACGTTGCCGAATGGAATTGATGTATACTGTAAATAACAAAGAGCCGGTAAATTACTGTTACAAGTCTATTAACTTCTCTGTAATATAAAGGCGGAAAATAATTTTTATAACGATGTGTTGAAAGTTCTTGCGATCGTTATTTTTTTAGATCTATTGTATTTTATATGAAACTTTTGAGGAATATATTGATAAATAATTTTTGTTTTTTTTTTGGGTGAATTGTGTACAAAATATTTATTAATGAAATCGTTGTTATGCGATTGTTATGATAAGTTGTAAATAATCAATATATGTAAAATGTATTTTACAAAACTATTGATTCATTAAATTTTTATATTCTACATGTGCAATCTTACATTCTAGCGCTGTGAAAGTTATTAACACAAAATTTTATTCATTTTACTAATAAATTGTCGACTAATTATCATCGTTCATTCATCAAATTATTCAATTCATTGGAATATGTATATTTAATGCATCAAATTGTGTACTTTTTGTGTCCTAACTAATTATCGACAGTTAAAGTAATAAATTTAATTGGAGTACTTGACTCATCATTCAAGTGAATGAAGAACTGAAAGAGCTGCGAAAAAGTCCTAACAGCATGATACTGCTGTTAAAAATAAAATCTGTTCCTGGCATCCTGTAAAAATGAAATCCTTTTTTTTTTAAATTTCACTCGAAAAATTTTCATTAGAGAGAAATCCTTTTAAACAAAGCAAAAACAAATACATTCGCACAATTCGTTTGAATTTATTAAAAATAAGTAAATTTTGATGTGAAAAACTTTTTTTTTAACAGTAAATCCATAGCATTTTCTGATTAAATGAACTTTTTTCGCTGTTTTACGTTCACAAGTTCTGATGAAAATGCTCAGAGAAACATTTTATTCGTTTACAACCATAAATAAATTTCCGTGATATAGTCGTAAAAGAAAAATCAAATTAACAGTTATAATAATCAACGACATTTATTTGTCCATATGTCCAGTTTCCACAACATTGAAGCATTGTCCGTAGATGCCTAAAGAACGTTCGAAAAAAAACAAAGATCCATACTGCCTCTCGTAATCACGAATCTGACACGCAATCATGTGTAATGTGTAAATAGGATCCCGAAAAATTCATAAAAGTTGTTCGCTATTACATCGGCTTCACATCAACTATGGTACGTAAGTTTGGCCAAAATGTGTGGGCATTTGTGTGCAAAAAAAAGTAGTACAATATTGTATATAGGATTTTTTTTATTAGCATAGTTATATTTTGTTAATTGATTTTATGAAAAGGATGCTTGCTCGAAAGTATTTTAAAAGTTGGAGCTTTTTTTTTTTTTTATAGTAGTTGTGTGTGGAAAAATAGGAGTTTTTAAAACTAATAATAGTGGAAAATACCAATTTTCCACAATTTTTTTGTAAAATTTATTATTATTATCATTGTTAATATTATTTTTATTTATATTAGCTGTGAATGACGTGGATTAGTATTTTTTTTGTAAAATTGATTATTATTATTGGCTGTGAATGATGTAGATGAGATTTATTGTGTTTGTTTATCATAGAAACACGAGCTTTTTTTGTTGTTTTGAAACGTTTGCATTGCGTGATTTGCTTTGAGCTGTTGATGTTTTAGCATTCGTCGAAATTTCACAAGATTTCTTTGAAAATTTAATATTTTTATATTCGTTTTTTTGCCGGAAATCGGTATTTTAATTAATGATGGCTGAATGATAATTTCGACGACGTTTGTCATTATTATTTTTTTTTTTTTATGATCTATTTTTATTATAATTAACTAACTTCATCACAATTAACTAACTAACGTTTACTTTCCTTTTCCGCACACTTTTTTCCGATACTCACAAAAGTATGAGCAAACGTTGTTGAAGACACTCTCAAGGTGAGACTTAATGTTTTTTCTTTTCATTTTGCTGAAAATTGTGGTTGATATATATTTTTTTTCTTCTTTTGTTTTATCGTTGCTTTTTTTCGTCTTTTGTTGAGTATACATGAGTAACAATAATTTATTGTTGACAGTAAAATAGAGCATGTTACAAGAAAAAAAATTATAGTAAAATAATTTTTTGGTCTTAGTTAAAAAACCGTCGATATGATGATAATAAAAATAATGTAAATATTTTACAGAAAAAATTCAGCATACACCAGTGACAATAGTGTGGCCGGAAGATACAACGCGAGTGATACCGTTTTCACGTTGACGTGATTACGTGAATCATCAGTGTTTCTATTGTTGTATTTGTATATTCGTGTTACAGCGGTTGTAAAAATGATTCAAGAAAAAAAAAACAAACCTATTTTTATTACGTACAATAAGTTATATTATAATAAATGCATAATTTAATACTAAGATTGTTGTGTACAGTAAATAAGATGAGGATTTTTTGCCATGAATTCGAGGTAGTGGTAAATCCAAACAAAAACAGCGTGAGGTATGATTATGTAATCAGAAACATTTTTGTTTTTTGTAAAATAAATACAGATATTTTGCTCATAAAAATATATCTTTATTATTGTGTGACAATATATCATTTTTGTATACGTTGAAAAATATTTTTGTTTCAAAAGCAGTTACATTATTTTTGTTGTTGTTGTAGTAAATATGTATTAAAATTAATTTTCGGCTAGTCTATTAAAACCAAAAAAAAACCAAACTATTTTTTCTACTTTTCATTAAATGTTTATCACAATCGAAACAGAAAAGTGTTTCGATAAGGCTCAATTAAAAATCCATCCGTAAACCATGGCCAGTATACATTCCAGTAACTAAGATACAAATTTAACACTTGTTCGAACAAAACATTCAACTTATTATTATAAAGACTAGACAGGCGTTTATACCCTAAAACAATAAGTACAAAGTAACGTTTATATTTCGAACTAATTTTGTTACTCTGTAAACTATTACGCTTCATCACAAAACTCTAAACATAACATAAATAATATTTAATCACGTCATAAATCGGACTTATAAGATCGGCTTAACTAAAAAAATTAAATTTCATTTAAATTTAAAAAATCGATTTAGTTTAAAAAACGATTGCTTCACTTGTTAAAATAGCGCAAAAAATAATAAAATACTTATTTTTGTCTACAAATTACAATGGCACAATTTTCCTGTCTAGTTATTTACATTGAAAGTTACACAATAAATAAAAAATGTATAGGAGTTGTATATTTAACAAATGTACCAACCTTTTTTTCATTATATCACATGAAATTCTGCAATTTGTGTATATTGTATGTTTGTAGCAAAAGCTTTTGATATCAGTCAACTTCTGAATAGCATTATTCTGAAGAACAATGAGACGATTCTCAAACACAGAAAGTTACAAATGCGTATCTTTAAATTTTTTAAATTAACTTGAATTAAATACAGTGGCTTTTTTTTTTAGTAAAAAGTGTAAAGTAAAACTAGTAGTAAAAAGAAAAGTCTTAAACAGTATACATCTAAGTTCCATCCGAATCTAAACGCGAATAATACTGAGCGTCTTTTTTTCGAGTCCATAAAACGAATAAAATGGTTATAAACGATAACAGAACCAACGTGAGAACTGAAATGCTCAACATTACTGTAAAAAATACAGAGTTAATCAAATTTTTTTTTTCTTCACATAAATGTATGGTACACATAAATACATTAAACGGTGATTACCAATAAGTGCGTCTTTGTCAACATTGAATTGATATTCTTTGAAGCCCATCAAACATTCCCTCTCCCAGTTTGTAGGCACGACATCTCTTGTTAATTTAATAAATTGATGTAGTGGACAAGCAGGAATACATCCAGGAAGAGTCATTACTTTAGCATCTTTGGTTGAATTTTTGTAAGAAACCTGGAAGTATCATTGAATTGAAAAACTCTGTGTAGCTCTGAATGATCTTTTAATTAAAAGTACGTTTTATACCGTAACAAAGTATTCCATTCGAGCATCAACTCGCAATTCTATAAGTATTGTTGCAGCATATGGAGGACAATGAGGTTCAAATACACCAAGCGTGTTTAACATATTTGCTACGGTCTCATCATGAGCACTGAATATCCATAATTTTCTGTCAGGGGTCAAGGCATTTTTCGACTTCAACACCATGTTTTTAATCATCTCTTTCAACAGCGGACCTATTGAGAACAAATATTTATCACATCTAAAGCAACGGAAGTAAAAATTGTTTTGAGTTACCTGACTTGAGTCTTTTGAGAATTTGATTATAAGTTTCGATTTCAAAGGATTTAACTGCTAATGGTTCCATTTTATCTGGATATACTGAAGCGGTCCATTTTGGTAAAGTTTTATTGTAAATTTCCTAAAATAGAAAAGGAGCTTAATATTTTGTTGTAATTTAATTTGTAGAAAAAAATTCAAATTGACAACTTTTTACTTCAATGAATAAAGTGTTGTATAGAAACAGAAGGGTTTCCAATGAATTTATACTACTACCGGACATTTTACTGAGATATTTGTACAACTCTTCATTTTTTTTATTTATTTCAACCATTTCTGGAGACTTGTTTACATTTTCCAGTTCATAGTTGTACCGTTCGCAATACTTATTTCCAGATAACATATCCTCTTCTACTGGAGTGGTATGTACCGGTATTGGCATCCATCTCTTGATATCCCACTCTTGATTGCCAAAAGGTGGGTAAAGACCAGCTAAATTAGATTCAGCTGACATCAAAGTTCTATCTACATCTGTGCTCCTTACATAGATATCGTATACAGAATAAATCTTGGGGATCAAGTGATTATAGCGTTGTCTTAGCCACATGCCTAACTGCAACTGCTGATGTTTTCCTAACTTTAGGGTAAACAATGGCATAAAATGAACAATAACTAAATTAGTAAAATTGTTTAAAGGCAATTTCAATGAACAACAAATAAGGTGTACTCACATTAGTTAACTGGCCAAAGGGCACAGGCCACAAGTTTTCATTTCGATAGGGATCGTTGGGATAGGATACGACTGGAGTTCTGTCACCATGTCTGAACATCTAGAAAATTGTTCAAAAACCTAGTCGGTACATATTTGGTTTCTTTTTGTGGCAAACACAATTATTCCGAGTAACAATGCCAAGAACTCAAAACACCCATCTCTATTGTTACATAAAAATGTATACATCAAATCAAAGATATGTATATTTTTAAAAAGCATGTACGTAATATATTCTGGCAGTTATTTTTATTTTTCTCGGTTCTTGAAACAATACAAAGATAACTAAGTACACGTGTATCGATTTCAGGTGAACGTAATGCGAAAGATAAAAATCTGTAAAATAAAAATAAGAAACCTACTATCGTCCAGTGATCAGAGCCATTGACCTAGTTGCAAACAAAAAAAAAAAAAAAAAAGCTGTATAAACATGAAATACAATATCACACACGACGTGTGTGTACACACAGCCATATACACGTTACATTTTATTGAAGCAGTAACCTTATAGGGGTCATAAACAAGCTCTTTATCAATTCAAGTTCGTTTGAACGGTTCGTCATCAGCTGTGATTGTTCTTATCTCAAGAGCTTCGGAAATTGGAACTTATCTTAATGTGTTCACACAGTACTTACACATTGATTTGCAAAATATTGACAGAATCACGTTTGTTTACGAAAACTAAAGTTTCCTTAACAATACACTCAAGTTTTGAGAGACAAAGAAAACTCCGAAAATACACATGCAATCAGTACAAAGTGTAATTGTTTAAGAGTCGAAAAATAAATAGACATTTTGGTACTCAGAATTGTCTTCTCTTTAGTACTTACGATGTTGGCAAAGACAACTTTGCCCAGCGCATCGTCAGTTTCCTGGTCAGGACTATCATCGCAGAAACAGCAAGCAATGATCAAAAAGAGGAGAAACAAGGGACACGAATTGAAAATCATTTTATTGTGTCTTTAACTACAAGTATGTTACTCTCGAAGGTCCTCTACTCTCTTTGCAGGATCCTGCACAGATGGTCAATTCCTGGAGCTGACAAGATGTGTAGAACAGGTGTAGAAAGCGAGAAAAACTATTTTCCCGTCAGGGAGTCATGAGCAACTGCTACAAATATCGAAGTGTCGAGTGAAGTTTGCGAGGAAATCCTCTTGGAATCATCAGTGTTAAGTATAATATGATAAGTACAGCAATTTAACAGTCAACACAGCTGCTGTATATATATTATATATACACACTGCAGTCACCTCGACTACTGTGCTTCTGCTGTTGTCTGCTAGGAGACTCTGAGAGAGACTCAGGCTGTATTCCGCAAATGCTGCCAGGCTGGTTAAAAATCATTTAGAAACTTGCCGCAAATAGCATAAGCAATATTAACTTTTTATTTTGTATCTGTAAAATTAGTTGCGGCTAGTTTATATTTAATTATATAGCTCTAATGTAAGTATAATAATAATTATTTGGATCAGCGCCATCTAGCGTTGCGGATTTCTGAACTAAAAAGTGGCCCTAAACTTCTGAATCCGAGCTTTAGCTCGTAGAGCCATTTAAACAATTATAAACCAGCCGCAACTCATGATGAAGCTATAAAATGAAGAAATAACAGTACATGTGTTTTAGGCGGCAAGTTAACAATCTATTTTTTGCTCGAAAATTTATCTTTAAAAGCAAAAATACATAGAAGGTCGATTTTTTGGTAGAAAATAGATTGTTAACTTGCCGCCAAAAACACATGTATTGTTATTTCTTCATTTTATAGCTTCATCAAGAGTTGCGGCTGGTTTATAATTGACTAAACGGCTCTAATCCTGATTGCTCTGATTCAGAATTTTAGGAGCCACTTTTGGCCAAAAAATAAAGACCGCTAGATGGCGCTGATCCAAATAATTATTGCTACTTACAGTAGATTCATATAATTGACTATAAACCAGCCGCAACTAAACTTAAAGATAGATAATAAAAAGTTAATATTTTCTGTGCTGTTTGCGGCAAGTTCACAATCTATCTTTGACTAAAATGTTTGCCTTCTATATTTTTATACAAATAGCACTGACAACGTCAAATTATTAATTAATATTCACAAGACCAGTTGCGGCTGGTTTACAAGTCAGTAGCTTAGTAAAAGTTTTTAGTGAATTTCTAGAGTATAATAGGGTCCAACAGATTGGCTCCAAAATAGACCCTCCGCTGCTGACACCTGATCTAGTGAATTTATAGGAAGTGATCGGAGGGTCTAATAGATCGACTCCAATATACTTAGACCCTCCGTTACGGACATTTGGCCAAGTAAGATTTCATATTGAATTTACCGGAAGTGAGCGTAGAGGGTTGACCCTCCGCTACGGAAACTAACCTGGTTATCTTAGTGAATTTCTTTCACAAGAAATACGGTACTTTTTAAGCATGTATAGAATTAGCCACGCCAGATGACGCTGCTCGTTTTCAAGAAAACAAGTATTTGTGTTATGGCAAAAATGTACTCAAACTGCCAATAAAAATTTTTTCCGCCCTCGGGTGGTTTTAAGAGGCTGGTACTTCCTCGGGCGAAAAAGCATTTTTCCGGAACTCGTTCGAAAAGTCTCCTTTACGAACCTCGTTACGTCCCTCGCCTTCGGCTCGGGCCGCAAACCTCTCGGTTCGCAAACAGAGACTTTTCAAACTCGTAGGAAAACTACNTGTTTCAGATATAAAGAATGTGAAAATTCATAATTTTATGCTAAGGATTTGTGTTTATTTGGATAATAAAGAAAATTTGTTAATCAAACATAGAGCTTTATTTGTTTTACATTTAACAAATAATTGATGATGATTATACAAGCAGCAAGTTGTTTTATATGAAAAATTCATTTTGATTAATCCTGAAAAATGTTGGAATGGTCCATGTTGGATTGAAAAACTTTGAGTCACTGAAATCTGTAATATTTTTTTTCTTACATACATATTATATATTTATGTTACTGTGCAATATGTCACACACTCATGTTGTGAGGTTTGAATGTTACAATAATTTGACAACGCACAAGTTAAAAGTCTCAACTAGCATCGTAAATAGTAGAATATATACGTGAATTAATCAGTCTGAAAGAGACAACTAAAAAAAAAAGCCTAAAAAAGAAGCACAGTCACTCAAAGAGTCTCCTAAGAATAGAGCATTGGATCTCACTAAATAAAAAATTCATTCATTACAGAGAAGTAAATTTAAAGTATTACAAATAAACAAAGAACCCAACCTTCTCTGATTAAGTGACATTCAATGCTCTCTTTGTAGGAGACTCTTCCTGTGTGCCTGAACTTCTATTTTAAGCCTTTTTTCTTCAGTTGTCTCTTTTCGACTGATTACTTTACGTATCTATTTAATCGTTGTTCAAGATTTCTGTAACACAAATCTTGGTATGTACGTATTATATAAATTAATTGTTTATTTAAACAATAAAGTTAAAGGGCTGTGCTTCCATGCGTTAATGTAAAAGGTCCAAAGTATTGTAATTTTGTAAATATGGTTGATTTTATAAGCCGTACAAGATAAGTAGAATATTTATTTACTTGTAGAGGTCGATGTTTAGATAAAAGATAGATTTCAAACTTGCCGCAGGTAGTATAGAAAATGTCAACTATTTATCGTCTATTTATGAAACTATTTGCGGCTGGTTTATAATTATTAAAGGGACTTTACTGTAAATAGCAATAACTATTTGGATCAGCGCCATCTAGCGGTCTTTATTTTTTGGCCAAAAGTGGCTCCTAAAATTCTGAATCAGAGCAATCAGGATTAGAGCCATTTAGTCAATTATAAACCAGCCGCAACTCATGATGAAGCTATAAAATAAAAAAATAACGATACGTGTGTTTTTGGCGGCAAGTTAACAATCTATCTTTTGCTCGAAAATTTATCTTTAAAAGCATAAATACATAGGAGGTCGATTTTTTGGTAGAAAATAGATTGTTAACTTGCCGCCAAAAACACATGTACTGTTATTTTTCCATTTTACAGCTTTCACATAAGTTGCGGCTGGTTTATAATTGACTAAATAGCTCTAATCCTGATTGCTCTGATTGAGAATTTTAGGAGCCACTTTTGGCCAAAAAATAAATACCGCTAGATGGCGCTGATCCAAATAATTATTACTATACATTTTAATCAAGTATAAACTGTATAAACCAGCCGCAACCAATCTTACAGATATAAAATAAAAATGTCTGTTCTATTTGCGGCAAGTGTTAATCTATCTTTTACCCAAAAATCGACCTCCAAAAGTATAGATACTTACATAGTTTCATAAAATCGACCTTATGGCACTACTAAGTAGTGATTATACTATAATTACTACACATAAGTTCACGTATATCTTACACCGTGCTCTCTTTACCAGAATGATAAAAATTGCTGTAATATGTCTATGTTACTTTTATTACTGCCAATAACACTTCTCATAATACTAATATATGATCTACTTATAATTAAACTACTAAGTAATACTAATACAATCTTGTTTCAAATTATTTGAAAAATATAATTATTCATTATAAATATGAACACAATCAGAAATGTATTAAAAAAACCTTTTATTTTTGTTCATCAATTTATTCATATATTACTCTACATGTACGAAATGTATAACAATGTCAATAAAATGTGATATTTTTTTTTCACAGCAGAAAAAAATTACACTTGTTAAATTATTTACATTTAAACTACTTACACCATATCTACTACATATTTTTTTTTCTAGACAATTCACTGTTTTACAAATACTCGCATAACAAATGGACTTTACATTTATTAAATAAACAATTTTTATATCTAAAATAGAATATTTTCAATATTCTTGACTCTTTCACTTTAATAGCTGTAGATATTATCAAAGTATTATAGAATACATTTTTTAAAATGGTAAAAAACGTTGTTTAATAATTTTAGTGAAGAAAAACAATTAATTGTATAAAAAAAGTTTTGAACTTTTCACAAATTACTGATATTACAAAATAAAAGTAGTGATACTTTAAAACTTATAAAAAATAAAAAAATTTATGAAACAATTTTTACTTTACTCTAAAAAGTAAATGATTATTTCATTTTACTAGCACATATCAAATTTTTCCAATCTTCTTCATTTAATTGAGCAAGAATAAATTTTATACACTTCTCAGTCAGGTACGGATTTACAAGATTCAACATAGCTTGGGTCACAGGTTCAAGTTGCTTTAATTTTTGCAAAATTTTCCTGTGCTGCAGTTTGAACAGTGGTGACCACATTGGAAATTGTTTGTGTAAAATTTCATATTCCAGACATTTGAGTATTAGTTGACGCTCATTATAAGTTTTTTGAATGAAAGTCATGACTACTTTTTCTGTTAGAAGGTAACGTACGGTATGAAATGAGCTAACTTTTATGTTCATTTTTTCCAACATTCCTTCATATATGGCTCTTTTACATATAAGGGCGTTTGTCTTATAACACTCTTCATTTAGAGGATGAAGATATAAGCCAGCAGCTTTAATTTTGTCCACGTAGTTATGAAATAGTTCACATACTTCTTCTGGCACATAGTTGCCAACTTTGAAACAATACATGTATGGGGTTTCTCCATTGATATCAATAACATTTATATCTGCACCTATTAATAAAAGTGACTCTATTTTTTTAGGCTTTGACGAAAGTACCGAGTAATGAAGAGGCGTTCTTCCTATTGGAATAAAATAAAGATCACATAAAATATTTTGAACTTTTTATAGAAAATCGTTATTTAAACTTTACGTTAGGTACTATTAGATCTTTTAATTTATTAAAAATAACAGATTACCGTGTTTGTCTTGAAGATCGAGTTCACATCCATTTATTAACAACAACTCGACATTACGGATAAATTCAGTTGTTTTTATTTCCGTGTAATCATACTCGAAAGGCAAAACAAGATGGTGAATGACATTGCGACGATTGCCATCAACATTGGCTAATTTTGGAATATTTTCAACAGCTTGTTTAAGAGTGGAGCCTGAAAGATATTGGAATATCCTTTTCAAAAGACGAAACTTGGTAGAAAATTCTATATTTCTCGCAGCTCCACGTCTCAAAAGGTTCAATAAATCAGTACTCGTAGCGGTTTTATTTTCAAGAAATACGTCCATGATTGACTGTCCAAATGAGTTCTTCATACTGAGATCAACTTCGTATCCACTGCAACAGGAAAAAAGAAGGAAAAAAAACAACATTAATTCACAAAGTATTTTACACAGAACTTTAGTTCTTCTTTTAGAATAATCTGCTAATAAAATTAGTTCACGAAAATTTAAATATTTAACAATATAAATGGAATTTTTCATTATTTTTTGAAAGTAAACTAGTTTTCAAATTGTTACCAATTGATTAATATGTACAAATGTTTTTCAAAATTTAACGTAAGTTTGCATATATTTTTATCATTATTATTATCGAACAGATAAATATGATATGGTCTATCATTGACATACCTGGTAAATGTTTCAATCGAGCTTAAACACTTGAGAACAGCTAAAAATATGGGATTATGGCCATTTGAGTTTTCAAGATAAAAGTTAGCACCGTATCTCGACAAAATTTCTATCACATTTTTTCTGCCATGCTCCACCGCAAAATGTAGCGGAGTAAAACCAGCATCAGAGGAAGAAAAGTAATCTTTGGGCAAATTAATATCGGCACCATACTGTAAAAACTTTTGAATGATACTAATGTCATTTCCCATACAGCTAACATGGAAAGCTGAAAGTCCTTCAACGTTGACAAAGAGATACTGATTTTGTAACGGATGAGACATCTTTTGACGTTTGGCCAATCCTGAATATAAATAGTGTTTAAATAATTAGTAAAAAAATACTCAAGAAATAACGTAATTCTAAAAATAATACATTGTTTATAGACAATTACACTAAAAATAATAAATGTAGAAATATGAAAGCAAAAGAAGCAATAACGAGTAAAATGAGTTTACCATGTAATATAAAAATTGCTGTTAAGAACGTAAGAATCAAAAATATGTAGAAAGACGTAAGAAAAATGAAAAATTAAAGTTCTTAGAGATACGTTACCATGTAGACCTTGGTCGATTTGAATAGAATATTCATATTTTTTCAAGTAGTATTCAAGCAATAATTTGACTGCGTGATCATTCTCTGGGTATCCATTCCTTATTAGAACGTTGAGCGGAGTATAATTGGGCCATAACGGTGAGTTTTGATTCATCCGACTGTGAATATCTTCTCCATAATCCAGTGAACTCTTTATAAAAACAACGTCATCCAGGGCACATGCGACATGTAATCGCGTCAAGCCAGTGCTATCGTCAATCCATGTGCTCTTGTGGTTGAATTCCATAGCTAAATATTTGATTAGTGGTTGACTACTTGACATCAGTAGGGCGACATGTAGGGGATTCATGCCTTTGGCATTTTTTGCTTCTATGCTTGCACCATGCTTTAAGAGTAAGCTGACTATCGTCTCAGACGATGCTTTGACAGCCAAATGAAGTGGTGTGTCTCCTATGCATATGGATTCGGGGAGAGTTTTTATGTACCTCATTAAATCACTATTTAATGGTTCGTTGATATTAGCTGTAAGGGATAGCAGTTTTTCGACTGCTGTTAAATTATCAGCATAACAGGCAATATGTAGATAAGACAGTCCTCCTGGTGCTACAAGATTTCCTGTAGGTTCTTTACTTGGAAACCATAGTAGTGATTTGAACTTGTCAAATTTCTCACTCACGAATGCTCGGTGCACCCAAGTGAAGCCATTAGCGTCAACGATATTGGGATCAGCACCATGATTAATGAGCACTTTGATGAATCCTTTTGCCTCTGTAGTTACTGCAATGTGAAGAGCTGTCGAGCCAGGAGGTATTGTTGCTTCGCTCATTCTATTCAGGCTCAGAATGAATTGCAAGGATGAATCCGCTTGTGTGGGTAGATTGGGATCCTGACCATGGGCCAAAAACAGTTTAGGTATGGTCATACTATTGGCCGTGCAAGATATGTGAAAGTGAGATAAACTGTTATTATCCACTGGATTGACAGCAACATTGCCGTGGTATACCAGAATGTCAGTGACACATCTTTTTCTGTTCATACGAAATGCAAGGTGTAGAGCAGTCATGCTGTTAGCGTCTTGAATAGTGATGTCGGCACCGTATTTCAAACACATGCCGATTCTAAATCTGTCCATGCCTGGTGAAAATATCACGGCCAAATGAAGGTATGTAAAACCTGGCCAAAAACATGAATTCATGAGAATAGCATTATTCACATTCACAGTTTTCAGGTACTCTTCCAACTTTGACACGGAGTCAAAGTTAGCCAAAACATCAGATAAAAATTCGTTATTTTGAAATCTAACAGATTTCAGTTGGTTCTGGGTTTGTAAAATGACACCTATATCGGAAGGCCTAAACTTTTTTAGACACAAATCAAATGGAGTAACACCATATGTATCTTTGGCCAGAAGATCGGCTCCTCTTTCTAAAAGTAGCATCACTGTTTGGAAATTGCAATTGGCAGCAAAGTGCAGTGCCGTATAGCCAGGACATATTGGAGAGTCAAAATTTACAGTAAAAGTAAGATCAATGCCATTCATAAAAAAAATTTCCCACTCTTCAGCCTTAAAGCTGTGTTTCTTCATACAGTATATATGAAATAGAGACAAGCCAACACAATCTGACAGGTTTATGCTATTTTCAACAGGGCTTAATAAATTTAGTATATTTTCGTTGCCCACGAGTTTCTTGTCACACAATTTTCCAGTTAACGCAGTATCATTGATATGCTTTTCTATGATTAGATGCATAGGACTCATTCCTTTGGCATTTAAGCGATAAGGGTCAGCACCATGTTGCAAAAGTAATTGAACCATTTTTTTGTCTTCATTACCCATTGCCAAGTGTAAAAGCGTGTACCCAGGGTAGATGGGCGAATCAGCATTAATAGCTTCATTGATTGGTTCACCAGCTTTTAAAAAAAACTCCACAATGTCAAAATTGTTCGACACACACGCAATGTGCAAGTGAGATATTCCATTAGGACAACGTGGATTCACCACAATATTAAAATTAAGGTGAGCAGATAGTAAAATATTTAAGGTATTCTTATTGTCTCCCAACATTTTCGATGTTTTGTGTATTTCGAAAGCTAAACGCAATGGTGTAAAGCCGTTGCGGTTTTGGCACATGAAATTAGCACCTTGAGTAATAAGCAGCTTCAAAATGGGATTACGATCCTTGGCTTTTAGAATCATTACAGCAAAGTGTAATGCTGTATTACCTGAATATTGGTCTGCAGGATGCTGATTTTGATAATTGAACGGCAAAGTATAGTTTACATCCAAGCCAGTCTTGAGAAACGTTTTTACATCATTTACAGATACATTTTCAGCAGAAAATTTATGTTTTAATTGCGCCAGTTTGGAATAATTTCTATCCATATCTAATAGGCACGTCATAGTGTAGGAAGTTATTAACTAATGTCGAATGTCTTTAAAAATATTTACACATCTGAAAAGCAATGTATAATAAACATTAATATAGATAAAAAAAAAAAAACGTAAACTTGTCAAATACAGTTTGGTATGAGAGAAATCAATGAGTACTCGAGGGGTTATTTGTAATGTTAACTGGAGTGAGTATTTTATCAGTATATCTTGCATCTACTTTTTTTGTACATCTATGTTCATGCATTCATCTTTAAAATTGAGCACGACTGAAAGTTTGACTCTAGTACTTATAAGTACGTCATGTAAAAGGACTTTGTCCTTTAATTTTGAAGAAACTTACCCATAATTTTCGAGATCCTGTTTTTCTTAGTGTCTCATACCTCCAGTATGTATGGAAATTGATGGATATTTACACCAACAGAGTCAAATATGGACCATTTATCATCATCTGATTTCGTGAAAGACAAAACATTTATGTGACAACAGCTGAGTACACCCAACAACTACGTTGCTTCAAAAAATGGGCTACGTATACTTACTTTTGCAACAATGCCAGCATTCGACGTTAAACGAACGAACGAATTTTCCACAGTAATCGCATGTTCAATCTTGGTTAGTTACAACTAATTTATCAGCCAGCTGATTCTTTAAAAAAAATAAAATCAGAAACATCGAGTTAGTAGGTAAGGGTAATTAAGTAATTGTTATTATTTGTGTTACTCGAAATAGAACGATTTCACGATACTTACGCGTTTTTCATTGAACATGTGTGAATGCGTATAATGGCGGGAGTTAGTGAATCTGAATAACAATGGTGCACAGAAACTATATATGTATACATGTCACGGCCGGTCAAATGCATGAGTGAGACGCAACCGAGTATAGTGTGGGTGAGCAAATATCCAAACCAAACTACAATTATTCGCCAATACCTACCAACTTTATTATTGTTGAGTTAAAAGGCAAAAAATTAGCTCTTTCCATTAAAATAGAATATAACTTTTTTTTTGGCCCTAATTACGAAAAAAGCTAAATAAATTGCGAAACTGGATAACCTCTAAATGAGGACGGAGAATGCGTTCATAGTAGACCAAGAGCTGAGGCCGAAGGATGGTAAAAAATTTTAAAAAACCAGCCGCCACTCTCACCAGAATTGAGGAACCTTATGATTCGTGGAGATCCGAAATATTTCGGTCATATTTCATAGTGGTGAAGAGTTATGTGGTAATTATAGTAGTGCCGAATGGTCTTTTTTTTTTTTTTATTGACTAGCCGCAACTTACACGAAAAGATAGAAAATAATAAGTTGTCATCAGGAAGTGCCATTTGCGGCAAGGTTAGAATGCATCTTGTACCCAAAAATCGATTTTCCAAGATACAGACTCCCTACCCGATCTTATCTATAATACTCATCTAAGATAATAGATAAGGTATTCTAGATAACATAGATAAGAATACAATATCTATATTTTTGGAGGTCGATTTTCGGGTACAAGATGCATTCTAATCTTGCCGCAAATGGCACTTCCAGTTGACAACTTTTTATTTTCTATCTATTGGTGTAAGTTGCGGGGCTAGTCAAAAAAAAAAAAAAAAAAANTGTTTACTAATTTGTGCATAATCATTGCTTCAATTCATGCATATTCTCTCACACTTTTTTAAGTAGGCTCATAAATCGTATACCTTTCCATCTAAGTAACTTTAGTAGCTTCACACTTTTATCTTTATCATAGCAGATAGGTATATAAGACTAATGCCCGAGAGCCTTATGTACTCTTGTAGCTTTTAAAACAATTTTATGTCCATTCATATTGGGGGTATTATATAGTAATGATGCCTCAACTGAGTTCCAATAGAAATTTTATATTGGCTGTGTTAGCGTATATGCCCTGCTTATTTAAATTTTTATTCAAGTAAATGCTGAATTTAGAAACAGTGAAAACAAAACAGTGCCACCAATCATAAATGGCGACAAAGAGCTCCATGGGGCAAATCCCAATAATTTTAGCCCAAAAAATTAAATTTTTTTCATGCAAATGTGTCACGTTCGTAGGACTATGTTTTTGTATGTAAATTTGAAATATAAAAAAGACTTTTTAAACATCAAATTTTTTTTTTTTTTTTTTTTTTTTTTTTTTTTTTTTGCGAAAATTCGAGTATTGTTAAAAAAAGGTCACGTCAATAAATCAGTAGGCTTGCTTGTAAACTATATCAAACAATGAACTTCAGTGTACAACAAAATACGGCAAATAAAGTTATTTCCATCAAAATTATTTACTTTGTTTTCAAAATTTTCGGACTTGGTACTATTAAGTTAAATATCATTAACGAAACAAACAACAACAAATTTGAATTACACTTCGCACAATCCTGGAAAACTGCAATTTACAATTTACTAATACTGAGTTATATTTTAATAGCTAACTGTGTAATACTCTCGGATGCGTTTGAAATTGCCGATTACAAAGTTGCGCACGAAAAAGTTATCGATGTGTCATTAAACGTAACTTACGTTTTCAATGCCGTTATTGTCATTACGAGGTTTGTCGTAGGCAGGAAAAAATTAGCAGAGATCGCCAACAAAATCGTCGAGTTGTACAAAATTTCCAAGTCAATCAATCCCAAAGCGTACGATGATATTAAATTATTTCGTCAAATCATCAAAATCGTCGTTGCAAATACTTTGCCATGTATTTTTCTGTTCTCCACACATCAAGTGAAAAACAATCACTGCAAAGTTATTCTATTTTACGTAAACGTTATTTTCTGTTCTCTCGTGATAATTAATACTCTACTGCAATACAGCGTCATGTTAACCATGATAAAAAATTTGTTTCGATTCATAAATACGAATTTTCTTCACATGTCGAAGCAACATGGATACGCGTTGGCGATTCGGGTCATTCGAAACAAAGCGGACAGTAATAATTGCAGGAAAACGTTGTTGAGTAAAATTTCACGACTGCACTATCTGCACTTGTCGCTTTGCGAGGTTTCCGAGAACTTGTCGAATTTTTACGCCCAACCCATGATGTTTTGTCTTTTGAGCGTCTACATCTCGATCATACATGCTGCTTATTTCGCTGTAAGTCCGTTCGTAGTGTCGAAAATTCAAGCCAACGTACCGATAATCAAACATTTGCACTATTTGGGCTCACTCCTGCACGTTGTCATCAACACGGTGACCTTGACAAAATCTGTAACGGCTGTGATTTCAGAGGTATGTATAACATTTATCCTTACATATATTTTTACTTTATAAACATCAACTTTTTTTTTTTTTTTTTTTTTTTTCACAGAGTAAAGCAAGTGGCAAAATCGTTAATAAGTGGTTGGCTGACCTGTTAGATCCTCGTGATCAGCCAACAGTAGGAAGTTATTAACTAATGTCGAATGTCTTTAAAAATATTTACACATCTGAAAAGCAATGTATAATAAACATTAATATAGATAAAAAAAAAAAAACGTAAACTTGTCAAATACAGTTTGGTATGAGAGAAATCAATGAGTACTCGAGGGGTTATTTGTAATGTTAACTGGAGTGAGTATTTTATCAGTATATCTTGCATCTACTTTTTTTGTACATCTATGTTCATGCATTCATCTTTAAAATTGAGCACGACTGAAAGTTTGACTCTAGTACTTATAAGTACGTCATGTAAAAGGACTTTGTCCTTTAATTTTGAAGAAACTTACCCATAATTTTCGAGATCCTGTTTTTCTTAGTGTCTCATACCTCCAGTATGTATGGAAATTGATGGATATTTACACCAACAGAGTCAAATATGGACCATTTATCATCATCTGATTTCGTGAAAGACAAAACATTTATGTGACAACAGCTGAGTACACCCAACAACTACGTTGCTTCAAAAAATGGGCTACGTATACTTACTTTTGCAACAATGCCAGCATTCGACGTTAAACGAACGAACGAATTTTCCACAGTAATCGCATGTTCAATCTTGGTTAGTTACAACTAATTTATCAGCCAGCTGATTCTTTAAAAAAAATAAAATCAGAAACATCGAGTTAGTAGGTAAGGGTAATTAAGTAATTGTTATTATTTGTGTTACTCGAAATAGAACGATTTCACGATACTTACGCGTTTTTCATTGAACATGTGTGAATGCGTATAATGGCGGGAGTTAGTGAATCTGAATAACAATGGTGCACAGAAACTATATATGTATACATGTCACGGCCGGTCAAATGCATGAGTGAGACGCAACCGAGTATAGTGTGGGTGAGCAAATATCCAAACCAAACTACAATTATTCGCCAATACCTACCAACTTTATTATTGTTGAGTTAAAAGGCAAAAAATTAGCTCTTTCCATTAAAATAGAATATAACTTTTTTTTTGGCCCTAATTACGAAAAAAGCTAAATAAATTGCGAAACTGGATAACCTCTAAATGAGGACGGAGAATGCGTTCATAGTAGACCAAGAGCTGAGGCCGAAGGATCGAAAAAAATTTTAAAAAACCAGCCGCCACT
>NW_019379845.1:200177-257527 GCF_000648655.2 Copidosoma floridanum | reverse complement strand
CAGAGGTTGCGCCCCCTCTAGCCAAAATCAGGCAACATTTCTTGCATGTAAACAAACGGTTTAGAACATATATACATACGTACAGCTGCTTGTGATTGGCACTTGGCAAGCTAGAGAGAGAACGACGATCCTCTCCTGCTGTCTTATTCAGCCAATCACAAGCAGCTATACGCATGTATATATGTTCTAAACCGTTTGTTTACATGCAAGAAATGTTGCCTGATTTTGGCTAGAGGGGGCGCAACCTCTGCATCGGCTCGGAGCGAATAAATGCCTTTTAAATTTTACACTAGTCCAAAAATACGTGTCATTACAATAACGTTTCAGTTAATATTTCATTTGCTATAATCTTTTAGTGAAATCTATGCATTACCAAATTAAAAGAAAGAAGGATAAAATTTTTTTTTTTTGCGTATGTACTATTCGTTCTTTTATCAATCATGGTCAATTCATTGATACAAACTACATCATGTAGAATCGTAGAGCGTATTAACATTGCATTTATCCAAATATTCATATTTTCTACAGCGTAGTAATCCAGTAAAAGTATCGCTTTAGAAATATGATAAGAAAAGTGTTTTTAATAAAAACAATTTATTATATCTTCAAAACTTTTGGACTCGCTACTATGAAACTCCATGTAACATTAGATAGGAATGACACGTGTAGATTATATTTTACCGATTCGAGGGTTGGTAAAATTTATAATGTAATTCTAATATGTTTCATCATGTTTGTCGATTACATTGCGTACTCTCGTAAATTACTAAATTTAAAGAGTCAAGCCGTTTCTGAAATCATTATTGGCATTCTACGCATAATACTGTTTATTTTTCTAGCTATTCTGATATTATTTTGGTTTTGTAGGTATCACAGAAAAATAACAACATTAGCCAATAGAATTGTAGTACTGTATGAATTTTGCTTCATGAGTGATTCGGGAGATTATAAAAAATCAAGTTTCGTGCGTTATGTGTTGCTACTTTTTTCCATAAACTACACGTTGTTGATCATATCGTTAGGTACATTTTCTGTTCACAATCGCCAAAAAAGTTATGAATTCCACATACCTAGTTCCATCATTATTTTCTGTGCCATCGTATTAAATCATATTTTCACACAATACAGTTGTGCATTAAAGTTGATCAAGTGCATGTTTGAATTTATTAACGAGAGTTTCTCTCGAATGTCAAAGAAGCGCACATTATTTGCATCTGTCACTTTGTGAATTGTCCCGAGNTTATTTTGGTACACGTTTTGTACTATTTTTTTTAGTGAAGCAAATTAATTGCTACTCGATGCTACGTTAGCTATTTTGTAATGATTTTTTTGGCAACTTGAAAAATATACTGTATTTTTTCATAGTTTAATAATTTGTTAATGTATTTCATACAAAATTAAATAAATGAATAATTGATCTGTATATGTACGAGTAAAAATTATTTACAGCATTGACGCAATATTACGACAAAAATATTCAATTATATAAATTTTGAAAAATTTGAAATTCAAAAATAGTGCTTATCCTCAACTTAAATGCCCATTTATGCAAGTGTATATTATTCTAAACAAAAACTCGATAAAAAGTGCGCAATTAAAAATGAGCAATGTAACTTTGATATTAAAGTTTTCACATTTCGAGGATGAATAATCTATAATAATACACTAATATGCTAAAAAAAAACAAAAATAGATTTTAATACTTGAAAAAAGATTTAATTAAGTTGAAATAATCAAATACATTTTGTTTTAAACGATCGGGGCATGGAACAATACAATACAGTAACGTACTTTTATATATATATATACGTCACTACTGTTTCTCAGCTTCTGTGAGTGTATGCGTTTTCCCGTGGAAGCGTGTACAGTTCTGATATAACAGCAGTTATTTAAAACGTTATGTAATTTTTCAGTAATTTGTAATAATTCGCTTTTACATTAATTATAAACATACGGGCGTACGACTCGTATCGTACGAGTACGGGACAAGGCGGACAGCAGTGCCACCAACACTTTGTGTGACGCACTTACAGTCTTGCATCACGTGAAAGTGTACCGTGAGTTTCTGAAACTGGACACCTAGGTATGTGGCGTCTCACATCTCTCGCGCTTCATGCTCTACTCGCCAGGTGGCCAAGCCCCTAACAGTCAATTCCCGTCAAGCGGCGAAATTCCCGCACGATCACTATATAAGCGCGATCGAGTCGGTCTGAGCCCACACCTTTTCTGTGTCTAAGGCAGGGAGCACGTCATCAGCCTTACTGATGAGTCCTGGCGTGCTCTCGGGACGAAACACCTTTTTCTCTCTCGAGTAGGCGATAACAATCGCTACAGGTATACTACTTATACTTTGAACGCTGGAAAATAGTGACCATAAAAATGGACCCGTAAATCATTGTAGCGGCAAAGCGGCAGTGCCGAATACCTTAACCTACAAACCTACACGCCCGTTTTTCCAAGCTCGTTAAGGACTTATTATTAAAAGTTACCCAAGTACTTATTTCCTGAAAGAAAAACAAGAATTCATCGTTGAGCTGATAAGGGTTGTGTCCTAAGAGTCTAGCAAATCTTAATTCAGAAAGGTACATGATACATGTGAGTAGGAATAACGTTATTTTTATTCATGTTTGTACTCGTCTTGTCATGTAGTTCACCGTTTATTTGGATAGTTACTAAGTTTTTAAATATTAATTTAAGATTGCTAAGGTAAAAAAGTGTGAATTTCTTTTTAACATTGTATTTAATGGTACAAATATCTTTCACCATTAGATGAGATACAAAACGGTTTGTTTATGCATTTATTTCACATTGCAATATCAGTATATTACTGCAATTAATTGCTTATAGGTGCATGTTTTGTTACTATTGTATGTCCTAAGTATTTAACACAAGTAACTTTTTTTTCAAACATCTAAGTTTAAATTATTAGTTCATTAAGCTAATAGCGTAAGCATAAAAATTTAAAGTTAGCGAATATAGATAAGATATATTGAAATGTTTAGTGTTTATTAAAAATGAGTTACTCATCTGGAACTGGTTTATCAGAGGTTGACCGTTTTTATGATCACGAAGTAGTTTTATTTGACTTAAAAACTTCTGGATTCACACTTGAAGATGACTTGCTGCAGGTACATTTATTTACAGCCATTGCCTTAGCCCGAATGTCCAATTAATCAACATTACTTCAACAGATTGCAGCTCGTACTAGATACAATGACAAGAGCAATAAGTTTCAAGCATATATACGTCCTCGCAAGCCTATAAAAAATATGATATTGGGGTTTCATACTGTTGATGGTTGCTTACATTACAGAAACGAACGTGTCAATGCGGTGTCAGCAGGATGTGCTTTCAAGCTATTTTTAAAGTATTTACAGTCCTTAAACAGTCGTATTGTTCTGGTAGCCCACCAAGGAATTCAGTAAGTATACAAACTGACAAGTTTTGCCCTAAAATATGATTTTTATAACTGCTACAATAGTTTGTTTCTTTTATTTTTAGGTTTGATGCCCCAAGAATAGTATTATTATCATGTCGGCTGAGACAATTTAATAGATTTAAATCATTAGTTCGTGGCTTTTCTGATTCAATACCTATTCTGAAGCTTCATATTCCTGAGCGTAAACAAAAAAAATTAAGTTTCAAACTAAAATTTTTGTCTCTGGATGTCCTTGACAACGGCCATTCTTATGATTTATGGAATGCCTCTGCTACAAATGCAGCTTTAGATGGAACTTTAGATGTATTAGATGTTGAAGACTCTGAATTATTAGAAAAAGCTACAAAAACAATTAAAGTTCTAAAAGACATGAGAAGTAGAAGATAACTTTACAGAGAAAACAGTATTTTTATAAAAATAAGGCGTCTGTCACAGTTCTTAGCTTCCTTGTAACTGTGGTTATTTTTCTTTAAAATTTAGATTATCCCAGTATTATAGGTATAAGTTTTTGACCTTTACATACATCCTTAGGTGCACACTAAAAATTATATTTTTTCATTACTCTGGTATGCCGTTTACTACAGAAGTCTTAATAATTATGGGTCACTAATAACTCGATGAAAATAACGAATAAGTACTCGTGATAACTTTCACCTTAAACTTTCTTTATCACGGCAGCTGTCATTTAAAGTTGTCTAATGTTACACGAATAAACTAAGGGAAAATTTATCATCAAAACAATAATGGATCATGGTTTGATTAATTTCTAGAACATGTTTATTCTATAGTTGGTTAATTTATAGATATTGTCATTTTCCTCATCATCATTTGTGCTGTTGATGAAACGTAGTTATTAAGTAGGACATCTGTAGGATAATTGCTATTTTCGTATCCCATTGAGTGTGCCCAGTTTTTGATCTTTCTCCTTGCTTTTTGTCAAATGATTAATTTATATTATTTTGATCTTAACCATACAAGTGACCATTTGAATTTTTTTTCTGATAATTATTTAAGCACCTACGTGATAACACGATTCATATTCTTTGTAGAAAAATTATTGATATGCTTATTATTATGACTTTTGTAATTTTTTTAACAATCCATGTTACTCATTACTTTAAGAATTTGTATACGTATTCAGCTGCCTATGAATAAAAAAATAAATAACTTAATTAGTAGTTGAAGTAATCCACAAGTTGAAACAATTTTTCCTGGAAATATCAGATTATTGCAGGTGCAGAAAAAATTTTACATTTATTGACTAACGTTTTTTATTGAATCGTCTCCTTGCAATACTGGGTTTTCTTATACTTCTAAAAGTCAACTTACCAGTATATTTTTATCGAATAAATAGTTACAGAAAAACCTTTTTTTTCTATAAAAGATATTTGATTTAGCCAGATTAAAAATGTCACATGTATTATTAGAGTATTACTTAGGTATATAAGACTAATGCCCGAGAGCCTTATGTACTCTTGTAGCTTTTAAAACAATTTTATGTCCATTCATATTGTTCAGATTGCAGGATCTGTGACGACATACTTGGTTATACTTATTCAGTTTCAAATGAGCGAATAAAAAACAAATATGAAAATAAATTTTTTATACCACTTCAAACCATTAATCAATTTAATTATGTTATTTATTCAATAAATATTGTACGAGCTTTCATCTAATGGGACCAAATATTTACGAATACACACGTACACGATTTCAATTTGTATTTAACTTCCTGGATCATTAAAAATGTAACTCTGTACCTCAAAATAAAGTGTATTTCTAGTCAAGTACGGAAATTAATAAACATTGTTTTTTTATGTCATGAATTTGTAAAAATAATATTTGCACAGTTAATAAATTCATGCTTCAAGATTTCCAAATGTATACCACTAAAATTTGTGTAACTGACCGATGTTGTATGAAAATGAAAATAAATTTACATTAAATAATCAGAAAATTTCACAAAAAAGAAAGTAGGTGAAGCAATGATGTATAAATTGGTAGGTTCATTAAGGCTCAAAATTTAATCCTATTTCGAAAAAAAACCGTATGTTTTAATGAAAATTTTTGTCCAGGGTGGGATGTGAACCCCGGCTATCAAGATCTGTATGGCAGGCACGCTACCGATAGAGCCATTATGTGGTAATATACAATATTATTATTAATTAACGGGTTGAAAACGCAACATATGTAATAGTATATACTCTTTATTACATAATATTTGTTTAAGTCTCTTTTGATTCGGTCCGGTTCTCTTAACAAAATACACCTGTTATTCTGTTTGGTTCGATATATATAGGTATACTTTGCTAGAGCGCGCGGTGGCTCAGTCGGCTAGTTCGTGGATTGGCACGCGGGAAACCGCGGTTCGGCCAGTGCGACTTTGTCGGGGCAAGTACCTCTGTGATTGTTCACATGTGCTTTTTCACCACGCAATGCTCTTCGAGGAGGGTTTAGGCGACCTTCTTGTAGCATAATTTCCTAATTTCCCCTACCCCCCTCCCAGTAATGGGAGGCCTCCCATCCCTTTCCTTGTCCCTTTTCCAAGTGCTAAGTGCCCATAGTAGTGCCCTTATTAAAGGAGCCGGACGTAAAGCACTATAATACAAAAAAAAAAAAAGGTATACTTTGCTAAGAGAACCGGACCGAACCGAAAGGGGTTTGAATAAACTTATAGTGAGCTGTAAGTGACGGCTCGCTGCACCTGAACTGCCCACCCGCCGACGATTCTCTCAGTTTTCCATCCGCCGACGGTTTGCCGCATCTGAGCTGCCCACCAGACGTCCGTCTCCGACGGCTACCCGAGAACCCGAGTCGAATGCGTCGGCATGTTAATCGTTCAACTTGCGTAAAAAATCGGCTGTTCTAAGCCACAGGAGTGAAAGAGACAGAGCTAATGACAGTTGACACCTCGGATTCGGATAGAGCGTCGAATGTTGATACAGCCGCTAATATGATACGCTCTCAAAAATTGAAGAACGTGTGTACGCCAATTATTATAGTGTTGGTATAAATACTGTAGAGTGTAAGTTTAGTGTAGTCGCCATGTCGCCGCTGTCGGTGTTGCAGTTCAGCAGTTGTACCGTCATTCTGAGTACCTAAGTAGGTACTACCTACTTACGACTTACGACAACGGCCGTTTACTTCGGTCCTGTACCCCCCCCCCCTCTTCCGTCGATGGCGTAGTATATAGATTTATACTATACGCTGCGACGATTGTGCAAGTGTGAACCCAGTGAACCTGGCCAAGCGGCCGCAACCGCAACGCGCAAAACAAGCATCAGTTTAAAGTGTTAAGACCTGACTCATCCCTCTCGCAAATGTTTTGGCCCGCTGAGAACTACTTATAGAATTATAGATTATACGATACCCATACATGCATGTTGAGCGAGAGGAAGAAGGCAATTCTCATTTTTTCCAATCGTCATACGTGCACCTACATTTATTGGTCTTTGCTAGCTCTCGGCTCTCAGTTTCCGTCAGTTAAGCATCGAACGACGTACGTTCGAATTGAATGTCCGCATGATACAGAAGATTCGTATGCGACAGGTATGTGCAGTTATCGAACGACTTATGGTTAAAAATATATATTTTATGGAGATTGATAATGTCTTTATTTGTAAAATTGACTTTTTTTCATACATTTAAGTACTTATAAAATATTTCAAATATATATTTAGAGTTCTGCTCTGATTGCAGCGCGGGTGTCTGGACTCTGGTACTTTTACAGAGGAAGTAAGTAGCGTATCAAGTATCAATCAGTTACACATTTGTGTATGTGTGTATATATTTCTCCATCGCCATTTTGCCAAATTTTCTGTTTCGAAAGTTCTGCTGTAAAAAACAAACCAGAGGATACCTGTACTTGAATTAAGCTGACAAGGACGACAAGGATCTTCGTTTTACGTATATATAGCCGTCAAAGAAGCCGTCAACAGTACATAGAGATAATTGGGTAAGTGCAAGAATTTTTTAGAATTATAGTTTAAGAATACGTCTGCTTGCATGACTGTTCTTGTCTCTTGCAGTTTACACCATACTTGTTTACTAATTTGTGCATAATCATTGCTTCAATTCATGCATATTCTCTCACACTTTTTTAAGTAGGCTCATAAATCGTATACCTTTCCATCTAAGTAACTTTAGTAGCTTCACACTTTTATCTTTATCATAGCAGATAGGTATATAAGACTAATGCCCGAGAGCCTTATGTACTCTTGTAGCTTTTAAAACAATTTTATGTCCATTCATATTGGGGGTATTATATAGTAATGATGCCTCAACTGAGTTCCAATAGAAATTTTATATTGGCTGTGTTAGCGTATATGCCCTGCTTATTTAAATTTTTATTCAAGTAAATGCTGAATTTAGAAACAGTGAAAACAAAACAGTGCCACCAATCATAAATGGCGACAAAGAGCTCCATGGGGCAAATCCCAATAATTTTAGCCCAAAAAATTAAATTTTTTTCATGCAAATGTGTCACGTTCGTAGGACTATGTTTTTGTATGTAAATTTGAAATATAAAAAAGAAATAAATTTGAAAAACATGCCTGAAAGAAATTCATTCAGTAGCACGTGCTTAAATTATAATAATTAATATGCTTAATAGATAAAGATTTCAAAGCTTAAATTCATTAAACTTAGTTTATTAGACAAGTCTTTATATTTGCAAAAATTTAATGATAATTTATTTATCATAATGCATTAGGAGTCCAAATTTAGGACTACAGTAAACTTTTTTTTTTAATGTAAATTTTATAGCATAAACAAATGCAAAGTGTGGCGTTAGGGTCAGGCTGTCAATATGTTTTTTGGTTTAATAAACTCATTGACTTTAATTAACTTTGATTACATAGGTACATCTTCTGGACATCTAAATAATCATTCACTGCATTGACCAGTACAATCATTCACTAATAAACAATAAGTTTCAGGGCTTTTTGGGAGATAAATATTATAAAGTCACTTATCTAACTTGTCATACATTGTCTTTTATGTGTTTCATTAATCCAGTATTTGTAACGAACCTGTTGAAACGATTCTCAGAACTAACGAGATATATTTTTTAAGATGGTTAATTAATGCATCTCGTACTTCATGTTAACATCATTAACTCTTTCTACTAAAAAAAAAAAAATAGCATGCCTCATTCTTAAGCACACTGTTTTTTACTTCAACCGTTTTACGGCATGATGTCTGTATTGGTTGAATAATGTTTGAAGCTAATTTTTTAAATAAATAATAATTTCCTAGCAATTTTTCAAGTCATTGCTATAGCATTATGTGTTCTCTACTAAATTAAAAAAATCTACTTATGTGTATGAGTACATGTATTTTAGGGGTTTGCACAAAACTTTGATAGAGACCTATAAGAACAACTTCAATGTACTATGAAGTAATTTAATGTTGTTGATATTAATAATAAAAAGTTGAGATAAAAGTTGTGATTTTAATAAAAATTATAATTTATGTGTCGTTACCAAAGTAGCACCATCAGGACAGACTTTCGATACTAAATTATATAAAAAAAAAATATATTCGTGTTGTTTGAAACTATTTTTTCTGCAACTTATTATTTAATACGTTGAAAAAATAGTAAACTTGTTTTAATCATTAAAATTACAACTATTTTTTAAGCTACTTAGGCGTGTAAGTGCTTTTCCTAGGTGTCAAAAAAGTTCTACGCACAACCTCAATGTAATAATACAAGTTCAGCATATAAATATTTTTTTCTAGTGTTTATGAAATATGTATAGATCATCAATGTATTATTCATCAGAGTCAGACTTTCAGTCAGACTCTGAGTCAGACTATTTAAATTATACAGTGGTTTTTTTCGATTTAAAAACTTCTGGCCTCCGACCAGACAATGACATACTTCAAGTAAGTAAATTAATTTTTTAAAATAAAGTTTTTGTATTAACTTAAATTTTAATTTTATTAAAGGCTTTTAAGATATTTGAAGAACTTTTTTCTTTTCAATAGATTGCTGCTTGTACGAGATACGATAAGTTTAACAAGTTTAATGTGTATGTAAGGCCACGGTATCCCGTAAAAAATGTAGAATTTGGATTTTATACTACTAAAGGAGACTTGTATTTCAAAAATCAAAGGCTTAACACAGTATCAATAGCGCGTGCTGTAAAGCTGTTTGTAAAGTATTTGCAGTCTTTAAATACAAGTGTTGTTTTAGTGGCACACCAAGGAATTCAGTAAATATATAAATTAACACAAGTTTTACCTCAATGTATCGCATTACCGTTATGATAGCTTGATTATTAATTTTTAGATTCGATGCTCCCAGAATTCTGAGACAAGTATGGCGGTTTGACTTGTTAAACGAATTTGCAGCTGTAGTACATAGTTTTTCCGATTCTCTATCTATCACAAGATACCATCTGCCACAGCGTAGAAGAAATGGACAGTGTTTCCAAGTAAAATCTTTGGCCATGGATCTTCTTTCAAACGGAAATGGATACGATACATGCAACGCCACTAGTACTAATGCAGCTTTAGTTAGAATTTTTAATGTTTTAGGAATTAAAGATTATTATATATTAAACAACTCTAAGAGAACGATGAAAGTTTTTCATGACATGTAGATTCCGAGATGATGTATTATAATGAAAATAAAATACTTCATAAGTCGCAAAAACCCTAATTTTTTCTGATTATAGTTACATTTGTTTAAAAGTATTGGATTTTTAATTCAGAATATTTAAATATTCGATAAATCATAAAATATCCCTCATGACCTGGTTTATATTTTTTGTATTAATAATGGGGTTTCACCCAAAGTAAAAAGTTTTTCACTTGTAAAACTATACAAGTTTGCTAAGCTACAGCAACCATAATAAGTGTAGCATAACTATACCTCACGAGCGCATATTTTTATACATTCATAAAATGTTGATTGTTAAACATTAAGTAGAAGCCTTTTTTTTATACGATACCAAGTGGAAGGTAGTTACTTGGGTTATTGAAAATTCACCAGTAGGCACATTCTGTATGATCAAAGCTTGTATTTTGTAACGAGTAAACGTTTAATTGAGACCACTTATTTAAACTTTGCTGATTGCTGATGGCTTTCACATGATTATACAGAGATGACAGACAACTTTACCTTTTTTGTTAAATCTTTTTCAAGTTTTATGTATGTATTGATGACATTCTTCGCAAGAATTTTGACTACTGAATTCATGAGTAATAAGATTTTACTGCAAGAGTAGATCTGAAATAAAGATATACAATTTGGTCTACCCTCTCGCTTCTTGTCATCTTTAATATTTTCTTAACGAAATGTACTTATGTATCAAATTTATACAAACTTTGGTATCACAAAATATGCTGGTCTTATTTATGCATGTACTTATGCGTATGATACTATTATTTTGACTTTAATTTTTACATTTAGTCAATAGTTACCTCAAAATATTTTATTTTATTTTTTTATTTTGGTACACGTTTTGTACTATTTTTTTTAGTGAAGCAAATTAATTGCTACTCGATGCTACGTTAGCTATTTTGTAATGATTTTTTTGGCAACTTGAAAAATATACTGTATTTTTTCATAGTTTAATAATTTGTTAATGTATTTCATACAAAATTAAATAAATGAATAATTGATCTGTATATGTACGAGTAAAAATTATTTACAGCATTGACGCAATATTACGACAAAAATATTCAATTATATAAATTTTGAAAAATTTGAAATTCAAAAATAGTGCTTATCCTCAACTTAAATGCCCATTTATGCAAGTGTATATTATTCTAAACAAAAACTCGATAAAAAGTGCGCAATTAAAAATGAGCAATGTAACTTTGATATTAAAGTTTTCACATTTCGAGGATGAATAATCTATAATAATACACTAATATGCTAAAAAAAAACAAAAATAGATTTTAATACTTGAAAAAAGATTTAATTAAGTTGAAATAATCAAATACATTTTGTTTTAAACGATCGGGGCATGGAACAATACAATACAGTAACGTACTTTTATATATATATATACGTCANAATTCTAATATGTTTCATCATGTTTGTCGATTACATTGCGTACTCTCGTAAATTACTAAATTTAAAGAGTCAAGCCGTTTCTGAAATCATTATTGGCATTCTACGCATAATACTGTTTATTTTTCTAGCTATTCTGATATTATTTTGGTTTTGTAGGTATTACAAAAAAGTGACCATAATAGTTAATAGATTTGTAGAACTTTTTGAACTTTGCTTAACGATGAATTTGAAAAATTGTGAAAAAATTTGTGTGGTGCGTGCCATGTTACCAATTTTTTATGCAAACTATACTCTATGGATCTTTTTACTTTGTGCTTTTTATGTTCATCATCGTGAAAAAAGTTACAAATTCCTTACATTTTCTACTATTATAAGTTTCTGTGCCATGATATTAAATCATACTTTCACTCAATACAGTTGTGCATTAAAGTTGATCAAGTGCATGTTTGAATTTATTAACGAGAGTTTCTCTCGAATGTCAAAGAAGCGCAGACACATGGCGGCCACTCGTCACGATAACATCAACGACTTCCCACATAATTTAATAGTAATCGACGAGATTTCTAATTTACATTATTTGCATCTGTCACTTTGTGAATTGTCCCGAGACTTGTTGGATTTCTATGCTCAGCCAATATTACTTGGCATTATTTATAAATATGTTGTAATTGTTTACTTTGCTTACTACTCCATAACTGTAATAATAGTTAGGAAAGTGAGTTTAACAACGAGTTTATTGGAACATTGGCATTTTATTTCCTCGCTGCTTCTCGCCGTCATTAATTTAATAATTTTCACCCAAAGTGTGACGGAAGTTATTTTTGAGGTAATGGTATTTTCATACAATAAAAGTTTTTGATATTTTTTTTCCTTTTATATATATAAATTTTTAGAGTCAAGTTGTTTCAAGAATATTGAATAAATGGTTAACTGATCTACAGGCTTTTCATGACCAGACAATCGCTAATAGAGTAAGAGCTATCAATTCGTTTTCATATTTTTTCCCATTTTATAAAAACATACATCAATCTGAGCTTTACTAGGTGAACGAGTTTTTAAAGTATTTGCTACATCATGACATGCAGTTCTCATTATATGGACTATTCACAGTTGACAACTCGTTGTTGATGGCCGTATGTAATTTTTTAATTATTTCTATTAAATATAATAATATATTAATTAATTATACTTGATGTAATAGTCAACATTATTTACATCAATTGAATTTATTATGTATGTGTTATTTACACATGAAGAAATTCAAGAATATAAGAGCTTAAAATTGTTGAGAAAGAGTGTACTCCTCGTAAGTACTCGTTACGTCAGTCTCTTATGATTTAAAGTATTGTGCGTCTCAAAAAATAAATATAAAAGTTCGAATATCTTAAATCTACAGTGTTTCTGTAACAAGACTGACACAAAGTTGTGATAATTTGATTAATCGTACATTAAAAAAAAAAATCTTTGATATTTATCAGGAATCCACAAAAATACTATGAGACAGCAGATTCCTTTTTCAGGATCTTTATTTAATAGCCTTTTATTGACAAATAATTTTTATTAAAAACTAAGACTCTTGGTTTAATGTGAAATAAGAATCTTGAAAACAATACACATTAACAATTTTTATGTTTTTTTAATACTAAGTTGGACTAGTAGCAGTAAGCTTTTCAAGTATTGTATTTCATTTTATTATTAACTTTAAGCTATAAAGTTTAGAGCTCTTATATTTTAAAGTCTCTTTTTGTATTAATTATTACTGGGAAATGATTTTTAAAGAGAAAATACGTGTTTAGATTACAGGTTCAATCAGTACCTACTTAGTTATATTAATTCAATTTCAACTGGATGACTAAATTTAATCGATGCGTAAAAAGTACGTATCAATGAAAAAGCATGTTATTTATTATTCAAGTCCATTATGCACCACGATTAATTAAAATGATTGATGAAATACTTATCACGATACAGTTTATAACCATTATTACAATTTGTAATGCAAGATAACATTTTTAATTATGAGTATAACAGTCAAGAGCATATCTAATAAAATGTCTCTACTTAGTATATACTGACCTAATAATAATAAGTGGTATGATTATTGGCGTGTATCTCACATAACATGTATCATTGTGATTACACGTATTGTTGTCATTTGAGTGTAAAATCAAACATAATTCATTTAAGAATCTGTTTTGTTTATTCAGTTCTTTTTATTATAAATAATGATATACATATAATGTTGCTTAATCTAATTTCAAATCAAATCACTTAAAACATAGTTTGAACGTGTCCTCGATCGGGGATCATATAATTACTTTTTAAATAAAATTTTCATTTTGATTATCATTTGATTTTTTTTTTTTGTTTTTCCTCTCATATTTCTGTTTTCTCTAAAAAATTGAATGACACTCCAGATTTCACAACTCATTGAAAGTATAAAAAAACTTGGTCTTTCACACACATGTATAAAAAAAATGGTAGTTCTTTATTACAGTATCAAGTAAGTATAATATACACATAAATAAAAATATATTATCTTACTTTTTTTTTCAAAAACTCAAACGCGTGCTCCAAATCTCTAAAACGATTTAAAATAGCAAAAAAAAAAAAAAACTTCTTTCCCCTTATTCAAACAATTGTTTAGTGGTATTTTTGAAGTAAGCTATTAAGTTAAGAGAGTTAATTTTTTTCTATAACACGCATATACTTATATGCATGTACCGTCACACACAACTTTCATTGTTATTAAGATAATGTTGTAATTAAAATTTTTTTCATTCCAATAATCTTTCGGTAGAATCTTTAAATTGCTAGTTCAAAAAAAGATATAAGGTGTTTGGGCGAGTAAATTGTTTGCTCATTTATTACTTGTGGTTAACACATCTTGTGTATACTAATTGTAACATACGTATGTAATGCTTTGAACACTAAATTTATAATAATTATTTACAACTTGATTTGCCAGATAAAGTTTAAATTATTGATAGTGCAGTATGATGAGTCAAGTGTTTTTCATAAAAACAATTTACTATGTGTTTAAAACTTTTGGACTTGCTACTATGAAACTCAATATAACTTTAGGAAAGAATAACACATTTAAATTGTATTTTACTCATTCATGGGTTGGTATAATGTATAATGTAGTTTTAATATGTTTTATAATAGTTTTTAATTATTTAACATACTCCGATAGATTTCAAAATTTAAAGACTAAATCTGTATCCGAAATTGCAATAGAAATGCTACGCACAATATTGTTTATTTTTCTAGCTATTCTGATATTATTTTGGTTTTGTAGGTATTACAAAAAAGTGACCATAATAGTTAATAGATTTGTAGAACTTTTTGAACTTTGCTTAACGATGAATTTGAAAAATTGTGAAAAAATTTGTGTGGTGCGTGCCATGTTACCAATTTTTTATGCAAACTATACTCTATGGATCTTTTTACTTTGTGCTTTTTATGTTCATCATCGTGAAAAAAGTTACAAATTCCTTACATTTTCTACTATTATAAGTTTCTGTGCCATGATATTAAATCATACTTTCACTCAATACAGTTGTGCATTAAAGTTGATCAAGTGCATGTTTGAATTTATTAACGAGAGTTTCTCTCGAATGTCAAAGAAGCGCAGACACATGGCGGCCACTCGTCACGATAACATCAACGACTTCCCACATAATTTAATAGTAATCGACGAGATTTCTAATTTACATTATTTGCATCTGTCACTTTGTGAATTGTCCCGAGACTTGTTGGATTTCTATGCTCAGCCAATATTACTTGGCATTATTTATAAATATGTTGCATTTATATACTTTGCCTATTATTCTGTGACTCCAGTGATAATAAAACAAGTTGGTTTACATACGAGTTTATTGCAACATTCTCATGCTGTATTCTCGTTAATTCTCGCCGTCGTTAATCTAATAATTTTTACCCAAAGTGCAACGGAAGTTATTTTTGAAGTAATAATTCTAATACACAAATGTTTGTTAAAGTATTCCATTTAAATAATTTTTTACACATTTTTAGAGCCAAATTAGCGTAAGAATTTTAAATAAATGGCTAGTAGATCTACATAACTTTAATGACCTAGCAATCGCTAACCGAGTAAGAGCTATCTGTTGAATTTAATTTTTTTTTTCCTTACACAAAATTAATTATATTATTTTTTACTATGCTAGGTTAACAAGTTCTTAAAGTATTTGCTACATCATGACATGCAGTTCTCATTATATGGACTATTTACAGTTGACAACTCGTTGTTGATGGCCGTATGTTGTTAATAGATTAATGTATTATGTATTTGTATACATAAATTTGGAAATATGGGACCTCAAACTTTATTGTAGTAAAGAGAAAATATATTACATCAAACCCTCATTAGATTTGTCTTGAGGCATCATAGCTCTCACTTCGTAATAAAAACTATTTCTATTGTTTAAAAACCTGCAATATCACACTCTAAAGCGTGGAGCTCAACTTGTTATAAAGGCTTAGGCTTTTTACCTCATACTTAGTGAAAGATAAAAATTTTGAATACAATACAACTCAAAAATATTTGAGTTTCTGTATTGCTAAGTAATACATCTCAAATTTTATTGTAAACTTAAAACACCAAAGTTTAGAGATCTTATATTTCTAAGTTTTTTCTGTGAATGTATACCATTATTAATAAATTATTTCAAGGAAGAAATTAATTTTCAGATTGCAGGCTCAATTAATACATATTTAATGATACTTATTCAATTTCAACTGGATGAGTAAATTCAGCCAATTTGTAAATATTTAATATTTTTTATGGCAAATGTTTATTAATTATTATTTACATTTGTTATGCATAAAAATGGGTAAATATTATTTATAAGACCGTGGTTACGCCTCAAAATATGTGTATCATGACAATTTGTTCCAATGTTTGGAAATAATTAGCGTATCTTATAAAATCTTATAATTGTATAGTACGAAAGCAAATATTATAATGTACTTTGAAAGCTATTGTTCATGCTGATTTATAAATAATACCAAATTAAACTGATCAGCACGTATAAAGTTCTATTGATGTTACACTTACTATTTATTTGAATAATACTTACACATGATTGAATACCAGAAATCTATGTAACGTACAAAAATTATAAATAAAACTAGTCTTGGCTATAAAAGTTATTAAAACATTTTAATGTATGTATTACTCTTTTTTAATAGTATTAAATATTTATACGTACATTTGCTTATTTTGATATGAATTTCCACATTTTTTATTTACATTGAGTCCTTGTTTCTTATGAATAAATTTACCGTTAATAGTTATTCAATATTAATTAAAATTTCTTGTACATAATTTAAATATTTTAATTTTTAGTAATTATATTAATTGGTTAGTTTTCTTCACTCCAATTTTGGATTGCATAATAGCAATCATCACAACACAACGTTTTGTATAATATAAAAATACAATTTTTTTGTTTCACAAAAAATGACGTAGTTAACAAACAACATTTTTAAGAGTACAATATGTCTCATTCTATGTCGGTTTCAATCACGCTATTTATACGAAATTCGTGTCTTATTTACGCATGTGTATGTGTGTGTGTGCTTACATACGTGATAGAATTACGTTTCACGTCATCAGATTAGTACTAATGGGACCTACGGCAACGCCAAGTCATGACTTAAGTAATTTTCAATGATGAGTATTTTTAAACATATTGAACCTATCTCTCTAAATTAGACTTAGTGAAAATTTTACTGTTTGCATAAATAAATAAGGCTTTCACTGGCAAAACAGTAAAAAAATGAGGGTCTTTTATTCGCACTCAGTCGATATAAATTTTCATTCTAATATTAGTCAGTACCTAATCCAATAAACGATTTCAAACTTGAAAGAAAATAAATGTGCAACCCATCCATATTGTATTTAGTGGTATACTAACAATTTTACCAACTATTTCAAATAGTGAAACTTTAACGAGTAGAAATAGTGAATATTGACCATCTCAAAAAAGTTATGAGTACTGAACTTTAAAGTATTAAAATTTCCTCTATGTAAGTAGTGTATATTTACTATTGTGAAAAGTTAATAGTCACAGTTATTTCAACTGTAGAGTAAATGTTGCTATGAAAATAATCATATCTAAAGCTTAGTTTGCCATGAAAAACTAAAAGATATTCAAACTCAATTAAAATTTTCAAAGTTATAATGGATTAGCATTTAAGTTACTAAGTTTCACTCTTTTATGGTCACTTGGAATATTGTGTCATTCACGAATTTTAAAATAGCCTACAGACTTTATGTACGTTTTCTTTCCCTAGTATATTCTTTACATTAACTAGTAATGAAAACTACCAAGAAGCTATACATTAAGTATTATAAATCTATTAATGCTGAGCTATGATTCATACAATGTAAGAAGAGAAATATGTGCAAGTCAGTTCGATAACACACAGTCTCGATTTTGAGTGCACTGTGCAAACATCGGTTTTCTGTGTTACTTGAAAAGCTGTTTTGTTGTGATTTTTAAATATTCAATTGTAGCTCTTTAAAAAATTGTAAAAATTCTGAGTTCAAAGTTTTTTCTGCACTCGATATTGCTGTAAGCGATGGTGATAGAATATCATGAGGTAATTTTTAAGTTTAATTTTTAAATACTTTTACTGTAAACTTTTTATTGACTTATCAAAAAGTCAAACACGATATCATTATAAAAATGTCGAATGTTATTACAAATATGTGCTGGAAAAATCTCTCGCTATAACTGGCAAAACATAATTTTGTTTTGCCAGTTATAAACATAAACGTTTTGAATTTTCCAGTGGTTCGATAAGTTAAAATTATGTTTCGTGCAAGGAAAAAAAGAAAAAGTGGTGGCTATGTTACGCGAAGCGTCCGACGACGTGAGAACGGAATCGTTACACGTTATAGCGAAAATCGACTCTAATCATAGTATGGCAGACTACGTTGCCCACTATTTGATAGCCACCGGTTGCAACATCAACTCATTAGACCACTTCGACAATTCGCCATTGACAAATGCGATTGAGTCGAATAGGGTCAGCTTGGCCAAAATCATCTTGCAGGCAGGTGCTGCTCGTAGTAATTGTTGTTACAAGGATGGGTACGGACCCCTCTTTTTAGCTATTAAAAATGGGCACATTGGCATGGTGAAAATGCTTCTGAAAATGGGATTCAGAGTATCCGACAGGAACTTTGTGAATGAAACTCCGTTACATGTTGCTGTTAAGCTCTATTCAGGTAATATATACAATTTAGATATATTTTTATCGTTGATTATTGTCTGGGCACTTTTATAATTGTATTGTTCGTCAAAAAATAAACATAATTTTAAAAAGGATTTAAATTATACTTAAAAGTAAGCAGTGTTTTTGTGCGCTCACGATCGAAAAAATTAAATAACCATTTAATACATCATTGGCACCGTGGTGATACCACATGCCGTACCGTAAAGTTATTTAAGAATTTTCGCCGGATTTTTGCGAGGATTCTAAATAAAAAAAAAAAAAAAAAAAAATGATTTGAGTTTACCTCGAATAAAATAACGCTTGGTTGTAAGTACATAATTTTAAGATGTATATTTTTTTTCAACAGGTAACGTGAGAATACTACAAGCTTTAATCGACGCAGGTGCAGACGTAAATGCAAGGAACAAAAAGGGTTGCACACCCTTGCATTTTGCTCAAAACGAAAGTGCAATGGAAGTGCTCTTGAAAAATGGCGCAGACGTCCACGCAACGTCGGACGTGGGTGAAACGCCGTTGCATACCATCGTAGCTGGTGACGTAAATCTTAGGGCGTTGAAAACCCTCATCATCGCTGGAAGCAATTCAAATTGTCTCGATAACAAAGGAAGAGGCGTAATTCACAAATCGTTCATGACCTTTCGTCACCACAGACAAGTATTAAAGATTTTGGTGGACAATGGTGCTTCTGTCAACACAATCGACCACGATGATCTCGATCCTCTCACTTTCGGCATAAAACAATTGCAAATTGATACGCGTCATTATGACGATGATGACGACGACCACTTTTCTGACGATTCAAATCGGGTAAGAATAACTTGGGCCCAAACATTACACAAGATACGAGAATATCGAAATATTTTTAATCATCAGGCAGCATGAATTTTTGAATTTCTACATCTGTACTTGAATACACAATTGATTGCATTTCAGATCCCACTTACAACTGTTTGGATGGAAGAATTAATAAAACTCGGTGTGAAAGTATCCCGGAGAAATTTCAATAAAAGTCCTCTCCGTTTCGCTCTTTCTTACGCTCCCTACAGTGGATTAGTGAGCTTTTTACTAAGTAAAGGAGCAACGTTTGACTTCAAGAACAGATTCGTACTTGATGTATTGAATCAAGAAAAATTACGTAAAACTAGTTATGTTTTAATTAGTCACGCTGCAATTTTCATGATAAAACATGTAAATAATGGACCAAGAAATTTTACTGTAAAAATATTGAATGACCAACAGCGGAGTTATTACGCTGAATGCATTCGTGAACTGAACTTTATGAAAAACAAGAAAATACTCGAGACGAACGTTACTTTGCTTGAACTTTTTCTGGATAAGTCTATAGCCCGTTACGCACGAGATGAAATTATGATAAGTGCTATAGAAATAGAGCTGAAAACCACACTGTTGCCGATTTATGGAAAAAGATTGGCCAAACGATTTTTTGACGAGAAAGAGAAACAAAGTCTTACTTCAGGAGCTTTTAGAGGTCTCGAACGTGTTTTGAATATTAGTCGATATTCTTGTATAACGATTTTTGATAATATTAATAAGTATTTAAATGAGGATGACATGGTTGCCTTGTCAAAGATTTGACGTGTTGACAATTTTTAATTCGTTACCTGTGCGTGACTTCGTTTTTGTACGGTTTTCAGAAAGTGCAACAGTAAAAAGTTTATTTAATTATTCATTACCATCTGAATTGGAAAGATTAACTTGTCAGTTACTAGTATGTTACCTAGTTTACTGGCTAAACAATTTTTTAATTGACATTGAACTGATGCGATCGAATGTTGTGGAACGCCAATATAGAGGTGCTAGATAGAGACGTAATACATCATCTGGAAAATTTTCAAAGGAATATTCCAACGACGACATGAAAAGTTTGTAATACAAAATGACATTAAATTTTCAAAATAAAATTATTTTAGTTGTTGAATCATTTGCTTAAAACTTTTACGCATAACCGACCATCAATCGTACACGTAGCACTCTGCTCGAAAAGGGCTCTGTGTTCGGTCTGCTATTGAGTATATTACGTAATTTTTAATAATTAAAAATTTTTTCAATGAGTTTTTAGAATTATTTCTATTGACAAACTAATCATTAATAAGTAGACTATTATCATTAAAAATTTTATGGTGTAAAACATATTTTTTAAGGGACATTATTGATAAGTAACAAAAAAGATGTAACTAAATGCATTTGTGTTGAAGTTGAAGTTACCAAGAATATGGTAACGAAAATTAAAAAATTTGACATTATTTTTTATATTTGTGATTGTCCCAAACAGTATATGTGTATATTTGTAAGATGTTAGATGTTAGGGATGTAATAAAAATACAACAAAAGAATTTAGACATACAAAATCATTTATTCATATAAAAGGACACTTTATACTAGAACGTACTGTCTTAATTCTAGCCTAAGGTCTCCGTAGTCGGAATAACCGAGTTGCTGCCGACTTGCTCATTATTCGACTATCACATATAATATAATATGCCGCGATCAATGTGTACGTAATATTAACGTCGTGTAATAAAAAGACGAATTGGTCCTTGTGTTATAAAACATGCTCTTATAATAAGTATATTCTTATTTTTAAGATAATTGCAAATTAGACCAATCGCCTAGACGCACTTTTCGGTGCTGATGTTACAATTCTATTCGAGTACTTTAACGATATACCACGCTAAAACTTAATTTTAATGGACTTGTGTCCTTACAGTACACCGCGCAATCATACATAATTTTTTTTTTTTTTTTTTTTTTTTTCGTGTTAATTACTTTGATACATTGCTATCTTGACACATTTCCTTAATGTTATAAACCGCTATTTTTATGAGCTTACACTGATATATAAATACTATGAACGATTAATTACTAAGAGGGACGTTACGAGTACGTTAAGGGTAGCTCCAAAGTCAACTCGTGCTACGCATCTCGTGATCGCGAAAGTCGCCCAGGGGACTTACGAGCGACTAACCGGATGATGCGCCGCGAATCGGTCTTGGAGCTTTGATCATGGAAGGCTGAAGATTTGCTGATTGAGCAAAATGTACAAGCGACAGCCCATCCGAGTGTCCAAGTGGTGGAAGCTCCCATTAATTTAAGTCTATCTGATTGTTTCGATGAAAAAATAAAAGGCATAAACATACAACATTATGTTATGTTGTCTAAAGTAAAAAGTCATCATATTAATAATTGTTTAACGAAAAAGTTTCTACTCGTCGGACGTCTCGGAAAAGTTGTTTCCTTTCACTTTTGGGGAAGGCGAAGAAAAAAAATAATTTACGGAAAGTACGGATAACAGGCTGTTGTTAATAAAAAAAAACATGCCGTCAATCTTCGTCTTCTCTCCTATACAAACTGCTGTTTATCTTATGCTAAATAAGTTACTGTATTTTCTCATTTTGTGATTATAAAAAAAAAAAAAAAAAATTAAAGACACACGACTTTAAATAATATCATTGTAATTACATAATTTCTTCCGTTTTATTATTTAAAATAATCGTCTTGGGAAAAAATTACAAGTGCTTTACTTCAATGCCTTTAAAACATTATTAAAGAGTATAAAGGGATCTTATAAATTATTGCATATTTATATTATTTATATTTATGTATATATACGTGTGCGTAACATACCTACGTCATTAATTTAATGTATTTCTCACAATGTCAGCTTGCCGGAGAAGCAAATTGTTAATTTATACACATGGTCCTCCGTGCGAGCCGCGAATTTTCGTTTTAAGATTTCAAATTGCGCATACGTGTTTTCATTATTTTTTTAGTTCATTCTTATTCAAATCATTCGTTTATTTATTCGCTTGTGGTTCATCTCTATTGCTTACTAAATTTTTCACTATTACAAGTTAAAAAAATATTTACATAGTAAAAAGAAATTTGTTTTAACATTTTCTTTTTAATGTGTTCATATAACTTGATGTATGTCGCTAAACTTGCTACAAGAAGGTATACTGTTTATTATACTGTTTTAAAAAATGATAGAACAATACAACTGACGCTGTTTTTACCTTTATGAAATCGATTTTAAAAAATTTTTTATTTTCATTCCAAACATCATGGCAAGTTGGTTTGATTTTTTGTTGTTTTAACGAAGGCACAGTTGCAAGTCTTTAACATTCTTTACCTTCGTATGATTATGTTTGTGTGAGTGTTATTGATCCAGCGCAAGATTTCCCATCTGTCGATTCGTTTTTTCTTAATCACACTCAATACTTTTTACTGTACGTTTAGCTGTTATATTTTGGCACCACAAATTTTTACGCTTCCGTTCAAGCATTCATCCCCATTCTTTATTATTTATAATATTTATGTATAAACTCATGTATATATATATATATATTTTTAACACTTCACGTTAAAGATAAGCGTCTTTTAAAACCACGACTGAATGGCTCATCTCCTTCGTTTTCTGGCTGCAGCATGAGCAATCATCTCTTTAAGCATTGGACTCGCAGAACAAGCTTTGGGTTCACACTTCATTTTTCCATCGCCACCGCATCTAAAAGAACGGTTAAAAATTTATTCATTACTTGTTTATTAGATTACAACGTTTTTTTATACATTAAAAAAAATTATTCTTACGTGCAGCCCATGCAAGGTCCTGATTTGGACTTTATATCCTCCCCAACTCGATAAGACCTATTTCCTATTTGGCATCCTCCTCTTGTTGCATTTCCTTTGTATGCATGAGATAAAAAGTGGGGTGGTAACGTTGTCGTTGTTGTCGTTGTCGTTGTTGTCATATTAAGAGATCCTGCCATAGATACTGGGCATTCGTACCTTGGACAACAGAATCCGCCAATTGGTTCTTCATGACAACCGGGAATTGGTGGTGGGCAGCTCTGTTGTAAACAAATAATATCACTGCGGAAACAGAAACAAAAGTCGCACGGATCATCACGAGGTATTTGTTGAGCTGACATGTAGATTTTGCCACCGTATCTACATGTACCCGGTCCATACACTGCCTGATCGTCGTAATCCTCTGCATCTGAATCTTCGTTTTGATTCTTAATATCAGCACCATCTGGAGGGAATATGTGCTCATCATCAGTTTCTGATATTTGATCTGGGAATTTAGGACGAGTAAAAGGATGCGAGGGAGTTGTATGGTGTTCTATCGGTTCTTGACTTTCTGTATCGTGAGGGCTTAAAGGAGTTGGTTCTTCTGTCTGATGGGCATCAGTGTGATATTGGTCATCTTCGGGAGAAATCACTTCAGGAGAAATTATTTCGGATGACTCTGTACTCGTCAATTCGTCTTGTGGGACTTTAGAACTTGATTCTTGGAGATCGTGCGGGATCATTGGTTGTGATTCGTTTAATATACTTGAATCTGGTGTTGTTTTTTCCGAAACATTTGAAGATAAGCTTTGTTCTTTTTCATCTGGGTTTTCACTAGGCGTTGAAATACTTGAAGATGCGTCTAAAGTGGGTGCTTCTGTCGACAAACCTTTTTGTTCATTGTCTATTAAAGGTTCATCACTACTTAAGTTTATTGACGTTAGTTCTTTGTCAGGAGACTCAGTCACTTTTTCAGGTGCCTTATCGATTGTGGTTTCAGTTGTTATTGGTATTTGTGGGGAAATTTCTTCATCAGGTTGATTTTTCGTCTGATCTTGAGTCGATGTAGAAACTGTTGTATCTTTTTCGTTACTAAACTCACTTGTCACCTCTGTCCTTTCTACTTCCTGAGTTGTACTTGAAGGTTCTTTTGGAGATGGAATTGGTTCATTTTCTTTAAGCTCTGTGGTACTGATTTCTGAAGTTTCTTTCTTTTCTTCAGAAATCATTGGTGGCTCGCTTTCTTCAGATACTCCAGTTTTAATTGATGATGATTCAGTAACTTCATCATCAGACGATTTTAGAGTTTTATTTTCAATGTCAGTAGGTAATTCTGTTGGTTTTATCTTAACGTCATCTTGTTCTGTAGTTGATGAAATTATATTTTCTTGACTGGAGGTTTCAGACTCTTTACTTATTTCTGTAGAAATTTCACTCACTTTTTCATCTGATTTACTTGTACTTATTTCGACATCTAGTCCATCAACTGATTCTGTTTTATTACTTTCTGGTGGAGATCCAGTAGGCGTTTCGTTAGTGATCTGGTCAGAAGATTCTGGTTTTACGCTTGTTTGCGGTGAATATATTGACGAACTCTCAGTAGTAGATATTTCATTAGCACCAAATGATGTTTCTATCGGAGTTGGTGAAGTTGATTCATTATCCTCTACTGAAGAAGTGGTGGTAACTTGAATGTGTTCTTCATTTATTTTATTAGTATTTTCAATCTTGCTAACTGATATTGTGGATGACGACTCTTCATCAGGTGTAGCAGTATTTATTGATTCTTTTTGTTTGTCGTCTGCTGAAACAGTAGTCAATGCTTCACTTGTAGTAGCATCCGGTTCCACAGATTTTTCAGTCGTATAATCTTGTGGTTCGATTTCATCTAATTTTTTCACAGGTTTGAGCGATGTTGAAGTAACTTGCTCATCTGCGGATCCTGTTGAAGACTGGATTTGAATTTCTTCTGAAGTTTGACTTATTTCATTCGTAGGAATATATTCTGTTGAAGAATGCACTTCTTCGGAATCCATAGAGTTTGAGTCTGGAGTTGTTTGTATTTCTATTGGAGCCAAGGTTTCTTTTTCTATTAATTTTTCCTCTGATGTAGATAATGGAGCTTCAGAAGAATCCAAGTAAGTCAGTTCAGACTCTCCAGATGTTGATGTTTTTTCAGTAGATTCGATAGGTTTGTTTGTTTCAGCAGATTCCATAGAATAAACTGTCACTGGTTCTGCAATGTCTTTTTCATTTGGTTTTTCGTTATCATGAATTTGTGAATTTGATTTTTCAGTGCTTGAGTTTTCTACTTCTATTTTGGTTGACTTACTCAACTCTGTGGATGTTTCAACTTGATTTTCCATATCTAAAGATGATTTTATTGTACTTGTCGAAATTTCAACAATCATTAATGAATCTTCGCTACTTGATATTTCTTTTGATACATTTTCTTCACTCTCTGTTGTTTGTTGTGGAGTATAAATTTCACTCTGTGATTCTGGCAACGGTTCAGATAAATTGGGAATTTCTGTTTTATCTACGCCCAAAACAATTTCAGATTCTGTAGTTGATGTTTCAAGAATAGAATCTACATTTTCGTTCTTATTAGTTACAACTTCTTCTACCGACTGATCTGGCAGCCCCTTTTCAGCAGAATTTGGTTCATTGTTACTTTCTCCCAGGGGACTTTCAGATTTTTCTGTTGGTTTTGATGTACTCTCCGTTTCTCCTTGAACAGGAGAAACGGGAGTAACAAGATCATCTTGAGTACCTTCACTAGAAAAGGTATTATTTATTTCAGGTTGTATTTTAACAGTTACGTCGGACTGTGTAGATGCTTCCTCGACATGAGTTGATTCTTCGACAAATGTTTTTTCCGTAATCTGAACTTGACTTTCATTAGAAACCGTTGTATGTTGTTCAGATTTTTGATTATCAACTTCTAATTCTACACTAGGGGTAGAATCACACGTGTATATAGGGCAACATGATTCCATCTTGGAGTATACAGGAGTGCAGTTTGGCAAATCAGATGGTGGAGGAGAACATTTGACGACTTCACACTGAACAATACTACTGGCGCATCGACAACTTAATTGGCAAGGATTCGCTGGGGGAATAGCTGAGTTATTAACGTAAGATTGCCCGTCAACAACACAGTTCCCTTCCCCTGGAATATGAGAAGTCGGTCGCTTTTCAAGATTTTTATCTACCGCGATTTCTGTGGTGTAGCTTCCAATAAAATCAGATTCCGTTGTATGACTAGATTCTTCTTTTTTCGAAAAAACTTCACTTGGTATACTTTGTTCTGTAGATGTATTAAAATTACCAATAGATGGTATTATTTCATTAGTTGGAGTTTCATGATTATCTAATAAACCTGTCATGGGAATTATACTAGACTTATCAGTCTCCGTTTCACTTTTTTCAGTTGGCTTAAATTGTTGTTCTGACTCTGTGATTGAAATTTCTTTCAGTGAATCTTGATCTTGAATCTTTGTTTCTAAAGATGGAACTGTAGATGACTCTGAATGCGTTGGTGAGACAGATTTTTCGTCATCGGAATTGACTGGCTCAGCTGTGGATTCTTCTTTATCAGATACTGTTTTATCCATAGTTGGAGATTCCGTACTTTCTACTGGCACAGTATCTTTTGAATCATCAGAAATTTCTGCTGAAGTTTCAGTGGCTATTTCAGTCAATACGTTGTCATTAGGAAGCTCAGTAGGCACTTTGAATTCTGTAATATTTTCAGTCGATTCATCCAAAATTTGTTGCACTGTAGTGTCATAATTCTCACTACTTGATTTCGGAGTTGTAAAAGTCATTAATTTTTCTATGGATTCACTAGTTGTTTCTTTAGAAGTACTTTCCAAATTTTCTATTGTCATCGAAACATTAGAGTTTTCAGTTGTAATTGCACTTTCTTTAGAAGTGTTATTTTTTATCTCAAACTGGTCGGAAGTAGATGTTTCTACACTAGAAACAGATGACTCAGCATCACTTTTTTTTATCAACTCTTCTGTCGTCTCAGTGGTTAATATACTCAATTCAGAATTATTTGTTTCAGTTTCTTCTGTTATTGATTGCTCTGGTGAAATAGATAACGTGCTATCTTGCGTTAAAGGTTGATCAGTAGGGTTTGCAGATATTCCTGCAACTGTACTTGTATCCTTGGTATTTAAGTTTTCTTCCGGTAAATTCGTATCTATTTGAGAAGTGCTCGTTTCTTTAGTTGGTGATTCTGCAGCAATTAATTCTTTATCTGTCTCTTTACCAGTACTTGTGTCGATTGGTTCTTTCTTTTCATCAAATACTTCATTTTGAGGCACGTCTGCCTTACTGATTGGAGATTTGGGTGTAATAGAAATTTCTGTGGTCAGTCCTTCCATATCTGGTTCCTCTTTTGGAAGATCTTCGTAAAGAGGAGTTGACGAATGATAATAAATTTCAGTACTAGAACCAAGTGGCGGTAAATATGTGGTTGCAAAGTCTGGAACTTCAGTTTTCAGGCTGTCAACTTGATGAGACATTCCACTGCCAGTCGTAAGATATTCTTCAGTGACTTTAAAATCGGTTACAGCGTCTTTGTCTTCCGCTTTGTGTTCAGGAACTCTATCTGGTATCGAAATACCTATCGGGCCTTGCTGTGGCATTTTTTCAATGATAGGTGTAGGTTTTTCGGTGTATGGTGTTTCTGATGTTGATTGCGAAATGATTTCATCTTCTGATTTTACAGACGACTCATCGAAAATCGTAGGTCCTAATGTTGATGATACTTTTTCTTCTACAGTAATTTCGTCTTTTTCACTCGTTTCTGAACTCATTTTCATAGTACTTTCAGTACTAATTTCCGCAGAAACTTTTTTAGTTACATTATCTTCATCAGAAGTCGACGTTTCCGTGCCATCCAAAGTTGTTACAGAATCAATATTCTCATAATATTTATCTTCGCTAGGAGTCACTGTTGAATATTCAAAGTTGTTTGATACAGTAGCTTCTGCACTTTCTTTTTGTTTGTCATAATCGGTCGCAATTTCAGAAGTTTCTTTACTACTATCAAGTTTTGGTAGAGTTTGTGTTTCGTTTGATTGATCATAATTATGTGGTATATCTGTTGCTATACTTTCTGAACTTGTTGTGACTTCCTCACTTTTTTCTCGTTCTGAAGTTACTTCATCTTTAGTTTTCTGTGAACTTGATTCAATCATGTCAGTATGATCATAATTTGTTGTAATATCTTCATGTGCAGAGTCTACGACTTTATTTAATTCCGTACTAGATGCGATAAATATGCTTTCAGACGAATCCTTAATAATGGTTTGCTGTGTCGTTATTTCACTAATGGGACTAGATGATTCACTAGATTTTTCTAACTCTTCAGACATAACAGTAGATGATTCTTCAATTTTATTTGTAACAACATGAAGCTGATTAGAGTCTATACTTTCAATTGTAGAAACATGTGACTCCGTAGAAGTTATTTCCGGATTTGCAATCTGTTTTTCTGTCGTTGCTATACTTGTTGAATCTTGTTCAGATACCATTTGGATATCTTTTATTTCACTTGGAATTGTTGTAGGTGCAATTTCCAATGTTTCGGGTTCTGAAGTATCTTTGGTACCTACGATCGACATCGTTGTTGATTTATGTTCGTCACTTATCTGTGAAACATTTTCATCCTTTATTGATGACGAAATTTCAGTTAGTTCCGTTGATGTCGATGATAGTGTATCAGATTCTTCAGAAGATTCTTTCTGTTTATTGTCTATTAAAATTTCAGACGAATTATTAGCCGTGGTCGATTCTGAAACTTCTGCAGTTTTTTCACTATTTGGTTTAATAGTGGTATAAATTTCTTCTGGAATATTTACTTCAGTAGCAGTCGATTGTGTGGGTTCTAATTTGGAAACTTCGTTTCCTAACGACGATACTGTTTGTGATTTATCAGTCGTAGATACATGTTGCGAAATTTCTTCAGGAATGGCATTATCTGATCCAGGGAATGTCTCTGGCTCCTTTGCAGTAGATTGTTCGAAATCCTTTTTATCTGTGACTTCAGGTATTTCTGTTGCCATGTGTCCAAGGTCATCTTCTATAAATCAAAATTCATTAAAAACATTTTTTTTTTATTAATGCAACTATATATCAGAGTGTTATTAGAGTGTTATAGATAGCTCAATAAACTGTGCTGCTGTAGTAGCATAAATGAAGATAATGACTTATCGTTTAAATAAAGAGTAAACGCTTACCACATTGATAGGTAGTTGGACAGCATTCACCTTCTGGTGGTGGTAAAGCCGTACAGTTCTTGTCGTGAGATTCCATTGGCTTACCACATTCCTGTACTGCGCACACGATTTTACCGTGGAGGCAGTAGCAATGCTGGCACGGCTGTATCATGTAGATAAGCTCACCGTCTTCGTAAACCTTGTCTTCATAGTGGCACTGTGGGGGGGCTGTGTAAGGCGTCGTTTCCGTTGTAGACGTCGTAAAGATGAGACCTGGGGTCGTACCAACCGTAGTTTCATATTCTTCATCATAATCTGTGGTACAAGTGAAATATTACGTTTTTAGTGAAACCTGTTTTATATTCTCAATAATTTTTTAATATGAGCGATCTATCAGTGATGAATAGCAAAACAGACAAGATGCGAAATACCTTGAGTAGTACACAGGTAACTTACCGCAGTTATACTTGACTGGGCAGCAGATTCCAGGTTGATAAATTGGTCTGCATCCAGAGACAGCTAATGTGCACTGTTGCATCAGACAGGTCGTCTTGTTCCTGATGCAATAGCAGAGTTCACAGGGGTTATTAGGATCGATGGGGAGTTGGGCACCATCGGCCAAGAAGTGATCGTTTATATTGCAGCCGTAGGTATCGGGGAATCCAAGCTCGGTCGAGTTCGAGCCATCTCCGGTGATTAGGCCACTTGTCGTTGACAATGAGGATGATGTGGATTTTGGTGAACTTGTCGAGGTGAGCAACTGCACAGGGACCTCTGGGCATGTGATGACCGGGCAGCACTGGTCCGGTCGCTTCTCGGCCGTACAGTCCTGGCCTATGGCTTTTGTGAATGGACACACCCTTAGATAACACATTAACATTCGATTGTGGCACGTGCAGTTTAGACATGGCTCGTTCGTAATTATCCGTGCACCCTCTTGGTAGTGTTGGAAATTGTAGTAACATCCGCTGGAACCTAATGTAAAATGTCGTCAAATGCTTGTTGAAAACATGTGTATACTCGAGTCAGTGGCATTGATTTATAAATTATTTATCACGATGCCTACTACGTCATACCGTGCATAAATAATGATTATTTCAATTGAAAGAACTGTAATTGTAAGACTATCTAATTTTTCAATTAAATCTTATTACAAAAGAATTAATGATTTTTAGCTATCAAAAAAAAATCAAAATCATAAAAAAAAAATGAATCAATGTGCAATAAAGAACAATTGTTTACCTGCGTCGTACTCTGCAACCTGTGTCGAGTCAGATTCGTAAACTGGCGCTGTAACATAAAAAATAAACGAATTCTCATTAGTCACTTGTTATAAATTGGGTGAAACTAATATATTGAATATCAGTATATTTCTTTAATGGGCCATTTTTCATGTGAGATGGGGACTAATAGACACAGCAGTAGTAATAGTAGAGTCTGCTACTGTGGAGTTTGAACAAAAAGAATACGCATAAGTCAGACCTTGCTGACGATTTCGAGAGCTTTTTCAATTTTACCGCGTCTCCGGACATCTTTGTTAGTAAAATTTTTGTTCGTACGTGATGTTGTACGAACAGCATGTGTTACTCCTTTAAGTGCTCTCAAATGCTCGAATTTTACTGAATGTATTGCGTGCACGTGGCCGTGTGTACGTGGTTCTCGTCAATCGTGCTCTCACAATTAAAAGTTAGATGGCAAAAATAAAACGACTGGCAGCGCTCCAAAGCCTTTGAGACAATATTTAGCGATTTCTTCGAAATTGAAATGTCTCGCGCAGTTGTGCGTACAAAGTGGAGCTGTGACGTGCATTGTCAAAGCCCATCGAGAGCTCGCGTCGACGCCTCTTCCCGTTTCTCCGCACGTTTTTCTTTTCATCGAGTTTTCTCTTCCACTGCCAATGTTCAGCTCCCTTGGTTTTTGTACGAATCGCACCCAAGCTGAGACTCGATTCCTCGAGCTCCAAAGAAGACTTTTAATTACGGAAAAGAAATAAATTGCTTGTCAAGTGCTTTTGTTGGCTCAGCGATTTTTTTTTTTTTTTTTTTTTTTTTTTTTTCTTTCAAGGCAAGCTACTCTCAGCTCGAGTGGTTTTTGTAAGAAAAGTGATTGAGATGAATGAACACGGGTATAGCCCAAGCGACTGAGTGCCGGAGCGAAAAAGGATTGCCCCTGACACTCGCACGAATGACGTGTCTTTTAAGGAGTCATTGAGCTTTGCGAACGAGATTTTGAAGAGCACAGCGCGCGATTCATTTCTCGGGGTACATTTACACATAATGACTCGTAAGGAGTCCCTAGGAACATTTTGTTTTTTTTTTCGTCTGCCTGTCGCTTATGCGTCACGGAGTGGAACAAATTAATGTTAAGAATATACATACATGCAACTTGCAAAGTTTTTTCAGTTTTCTAATTTTCCGATTCTTTTCACACGAATGATGTACTTATGAGTTCTCAGTTATTTCAGAGTAACTTTGCTTCAATTTCCAATGAGAAAAAAAAAACTTGGACACGGGAATACGACCGCCTTGGACTCGCGCAAAAAACTGGCACCACGAAAATTACCATACATAAAACCCCTCCGGTCTCACGCGCATCGACGCTCCAATCACGGAAATTACCCGGCTACATCACTCTACACCGCGCACGTCCTCTCATCTATGTAAACCCAATTAAGTCCCTGCTGGCGCGACGGCGGAAGAGGCGCATCTCACGCGAGCGAATGAAAAAAAAAAAAAGGAAAAAAAAGAAGCTGTGGTTGCGTATACGTATCGACAGAGATGAACATGTCAGCCGGTAGCAATATGGCGAACGACATCCCGACGCGTGGAAGGGGCAGAAGAGACGTAATCATCGGTATTCCTCGGGAACGCGAATAAGCGACAGTTTCCCGCGAATCGCAACCTCGGCTACAGGAGCACATACATACATGCCAGACCCATACGGGAATGCACACTGACGCATGCCTCCACGTATCCCTCGCGCCTGCACGCACGCACAAGAGACCCCGCTGTTGTTACTGCCGGTAAACTTTCTATTGGCACTTGGCACGCTATCCCTTTATTTCCTTGGCTACAGCTACTCGTGGTGCTCCGAAGATGTTGCGGCTCGTAATCACGGGACCTAACGACACAGCCTCGATCCATCGGGTAATTTTTCGAAGCTCCGATTGACTGGACCAAGTCTGATGATCAACGAAACAAAAAGAATCAAGCCCACAAATCGCGAACGGCGACGCGCGATGGGAGTGATCTTCGAAGCCAAATACCGTTCGCCCACGGATAACGAGCCTACATACATACGTATAGTTGGTTCGACTGACATATATATATATATAAACCCAAAAAGCCCCAGCCCCCCCCCGTATCTCGATCTTTTCGGTCACAGTCCGCGAACAGAGGAATCTCGGAGCAGCGATTACGCGCGTCGATCCTCTCGCCCCATATATATATATATATATATATGTATATCCTTATCGACAATGGTTAACGGTATCTGTACCCGCGAGCCCGAGCACATATAGGTACATGGGCGCTGGACAGCTCGTTTGCCTCGTCTATTTTTCTTATCCGCGCTTTTGTACTCGCCAAGTGGGCGTCTCTGCGCGTGTGTGTAAAAATCACAGGGCGGATCGATGGGCCGGACACCCGTGTAGCTTTCAGCGAGGATCGACTTACGACTCGAACGCCAAACATTCCTTGGCGGATTAAAACGAGTATACGATTCGTTTCGCCCCGGATTTTTGATTAATCGCAGGGTATATGTTGCGATAAAATGGTAGAGCTCGAAGAAATAAAGGAAAAGAGGATATGAGGAACGAGTGTAGGTGTACGTCGACGCGATAAGATCTGCGAGGGTGCATTGTGTGTTTACCGATCATCCGTGTAGACCGCATATTACGTATAGATCGGAGATCGGTAAGTAAAAACTGTCGGGTGACCTCGTTTTTCGCAAGAAGCGCCATCGGGAGGAGAAAATTGTCCATAAAAATGGTTTGAACAATGTGGGAAACCACATGCACCGTGCGAGCATATATACGGAATCACGCACACACACACACACACGTGTACGTTGCACATATATATATATACGGTAGTCGTGTTCTTATCATCCGCGGAATCGTTCCACTTATAAGTTTCCACTCGCATACGTGTATAAATATATGTAAATGGCATCTTTCGGGTCGAGGTATGCGGCTGCGGACAGATTTTACTTTTTTCTTATACCCTCTGACTCGGCCATTTCTTCCTCTCCTCCTCGTGGACTATTCGCATTCAAATGAGAAAAAAAATGATGCCACCTCTGTTTTGCCTTTCAACTTTTACTCGATGAATAATAGCGATTGGCACACTAACGTGCTTTATACAAGAATTAGACGCTGCTCTAAGTACGGATTAAACAAATTTATTGTTCACGGGTACGCGGTACACTGAGAGAAAGAGAGAGAATAGGACTATGGGATTCGCGTGGTGCAAGGCTGTGGAATTAAATATTTTGCAATATCTTATTGATGCGTATAATGTATATTTATATTTTAATTTACGAAGGGACAATCCATACGCTGGTCTATGAAACCGACTGAAATTTTGACCAATGGCCGAACAGGTTATTTTCCAATTAAGGATCTATGTCAATCTCCGTCATTGTACAGTAATTCGCGAGATTATCGTCGTCGACATAGTACACGTATACACGTGTGTACGTATTTAGGCACACTCGTTTGGCCGAAACGAAAAGATGAATTGTTAAGGGGATTAACCGTTGCGGGTCTCGAGAGCATAGTACGCGATGATGCCGGGTTGGAGGTGATTCGGCAAATTCGATTATTTTCATCAACCCACACGTTCTCACGTTCGAGTTTCAATCCTTGTACTTACACATGGAAATATATTTTTTTTTCATCTTTGTACAATGACTAGGGTTTATTGAGATTCGCACCTGCTCCGTGAGTATAGAGATCCGTATTTTACGAGTCTACATTTTTTTTTTATCCTTTGAGCTGACGTAACGCGTAAAATACACATAAAATCGGTATACACGCGACGCGCGGATTAACATTGTACATCGGGTGAATTCAATAAGATGATTCACAGGTTGTTCCGTACACACATTGTTGTCTAAACGCAAACGAGACGAGCCACGATAATTGCACCTATACACCCGCGGTGATGGTAATTCAAAGTTAATAACGCCGATCGATCGCGCAGTCGAGACTCGCCAATCACGCGATCACCCGTTACATATATCTTCCTCCTTCGATCGGCTGCATTCTTTTTTCCCACAGTAATTAGAAAATCGCGTAGAGGCACGCGGACGCGTAATGAAATTATAACTGGGAAATCCAGATTACACCAACGGCAGAAAAACGACGACGCATGTATTAAAAATGATCTCGTTCACAATGGGCCGATTAACGCGCCGGTTTATGTACGAACCGCGAGAAGCGCCGATCGATCCGCTCTTAATTATAAGCCGTACATGTATACAAAACACGCCTCTTTCGCTGATACACGTACTGCCGTGCGACTACAGGTGGCAGCTTTTATTAATGTGTGTATGTATAACTACGTACCCGCTCTTCAAGATCAACGCTCGCGCGTGAACTGGCTTATATATNAAACCTTGCGTGACTTTTGTTTTCCCACGAAAAAAAGAAAACACGAGCTCAGTATTGTTAAACATTTCACCCAGGAGACTAGAAATGCAATAAAAATAAATGGTATTTTTTATGACACACTTGCACGATCATTTGTCTGATGACAGATGGCAAAATATACAACCCAAGGCAGAGAGTCAGAGAAGATGAAGCTCTCCGGCCGATCCGTAATGGCACACAGGTCCGACCGGAATATATATATATATACCCGCGGCGTGTAGTTAACACACAGCGCGCGCTCCTTTGCTCCTCGTTCCCGAAGATCGAGATATACACCTCTGTAATCGGCCGGAAGCAATCGAGCGCCGTTTAGTGGCCAAGCCGCGGCTAATAACGCGATATTTTTTTTTTTGTACAAGCGTCACCTATACGAAGGAGAGTTGCGTAACTCCACACGCTGCGCGTAAAAGTCTTGCGATCGGTTTGTGCGAAATCTGTACGTATGTGTTCCGTACACGTATGCATACGTAGGTACTTGGGTATTCAAGTGGGACTCCCGGGGTGCATCGGGCATCGACGACAGAGGCATCCTATATACCTTTCCGTCCCTGGTACGCGGTGTCCGTCCGATGTTCGCGTCTCTCGAGAACCGATACTTGGCGGCGGGCTATATACCTACATACACACCGTGAGTCATCGCAAGCTTGACTTTGATGGTACTCTTCCCTCGAGTTTTACCGATTTTCCCGATCGACCGGCGCTTAATTGGCAGTAACGTGGTTGACCGAAAAAAAAAACTGCGTACGTTTGGGTTCTGATGTTAATCGAGTGGCGTTTGGATCATCGGTGTAAAAGTTACGAAACAAAAGCATGTCCAGCGATTTTTAACATTTTCTTTAGTGAAACAAGCTATAACAAATAAAAATATAGTTACTTCACGTTAGAGCGAGACACTGTCGCATTTGTATAATAGGTACAGAAGATGACACACGGTTGCGAATATATATACTTACTTCCATTAAAAACGAAATCGCGCGATTATACATAGGGACACACCGCGGATCGTATATTACGTGCGAGTATAACAAATATGCCAATTACGCGAGTACACGTATATATACAAGACACGTCGGTCGTCTCATTCCCCCGTTGGCATGGGAAAGGAAAGGCTGTATATAGGGAAGCCGCGAGACTCGAACGATTAGCCCTCGAGTCGTGTGTTCCGGCATGTCCATTTATACTCTCACCGCGATGCGTCAACACATACGTATATACACATATACAACGAGTGCACGTGTCAGTCAACTCTCCCTCGAGCACCAGGGATATAAATTCCTTGCGCTCAATTTTGCTGCATTACACCATCACCGGCTACCGGCCTTGCCCCCCCCCCCCCCCTTGAACTTAACTTTAATTCACGTATAATACGTACAACGTGTGTGCATAAGCGCGTCGCGTAATAAGTGCGCGCACGTGCGGAGTCGCATTCAGAGAGAGAGATACGCAAGACAGCACGCTCACGTTATGAAATCATTTGCCGGCGGCCTTGCCGCGTGTATATATGTACGTGTGTATATAGGTATACAACGCAGCGACGCGAAAGTTCATTACCATCGACCGAGAGACTCTGCTACGCACTATATTACGATCCGAGTGAAGGTGCTTGGACGAGACAGCATCTTGTACGTAGAGCCACGAGTGCGTAAATAATTATGCGGAGTGTCGTTTAACGTGCAATTTTTTTTTTCTTTTATTGTTGCTTTTGAAATATTTTACATCCTTTGTATGTTTCGTAGATATTTGGGCTTGCTTTTTCAAACGATTTTTAACTGTGTCGAGGGAAAAAATTGTTGTTAACTTGCAAACATTGGAACATTCGTTTTTACCGATTTTCAAACGATTTTTGTGATAAAATAACAAAATTTATATAGATAATCATCCCGATGAATTGGACGACGGTGTGATATATGTCTTTCCTATGGGTAGTTCTGTCAAATAATATCCTCGATCGGCAAGGCATCGTTATGCGCTCCCCAAGTGTCAAATGGAACACAGAAATGTTGGAACACGCCATCAGCCACGTGGCGTTGTGTTTTCATTTCCTTGCCAGAACGAGTGAGTTCTTTGTACGTCAAAACTGTATATTTTTCCAGATGAGCGCTCGCTCATGAAGCAGTTTTGCTCGCTGCAACGTGTAACGCGTACACACTTTACTGTAATCTCTCGGGGGTTTCGAGCCAGTGCGGCTACCAGCCAAGTGTGTAATGCACCGGGTTGTCCGATTAGAAAAAAAAATAGCGTTTGTGTGGGGCACGTAATTATTATTGGCATCCGTTCTGCCTCCACGATCGGTTTCACGAGCGCAGTCTAAGAGAGCAAAAAATGTACCTCATCGGACGTTGCTTTACTAAATCGGTAATCTAAACGTGATGAGAAAAAAATCGAAGGTGCCCGTGTTTCCATTGACACAATGCCCACGTAAGTGTAACACTGAAAAAAGTACACGCACAGCATCACGCAGCGGGCAATCTGTCTCGCGTACATACACGTTTCCACATTCCGTTACGTCACGGCCTTGTTGCACATCGCGCCACGTGTAAGAGCCGTGTCGTCCTTTTTATTTTTTTTTTTTTTTTTATCTCCCTCCCTCCTGGTCTCTTGACCGCCGCTGACCTTACCCGAGTCCGCGAGAGCCGGAATATCGCTCGCCGATCGCGCTCGGTACAGCTGAAAAATCGATATCGGCCGCGTGAGCACGTACGCCGCGACAGTGCGCACAACGCGCGAAATGGTCAGCTGAACCCATCCACGGAGAAGCCATTGTGTTTTCCGATCAAAATAATCGACAAAAGCTCGATTTGTCGTACATATACCATGCACAGAAGGAGTTCTCGACTTGATCGCGAAACCGTTAATCCACACATGAGCCAGGAAGAGTATACGAGGAAGCGCTGGTCGAGGGAGAAGAGAGGAGGAAAAAAAAAAGAAAAAAAAAAAGTAGAAGCTGCCGAAGGAACGTGACGGATCGGCTAAGCGGCAGCAATCAACATCCGACGTATAGAGCTCGTGGGTATATATGTATGGGTAGAAAGAAAAAGTCGAGGGCCAAGAAAAGTGAAGTGTATAGGTACGTAGCGCGCGCTCACGTTTTCCTCCTCGTCCAGTTTGGGCGATGCGCGTGGCACATGATGCGACGGACGGGAAAAAAAAGAGTTCCCTCTCGGGCGTGTGTGTCTGTGTGTACACGTAATAGCTGTACACTCTGTATCCATCGATCCATCTGTCTATCGGGTATACACACAAAGAAACAGTAAAATCGGTAGCAGCGCAGAAAAATAGTGGTGGCGAGTGTGGAGCCCCATCGCCAACAACGGTCACTGACACTTTAACCACAGCCGCTATCCGCGAAAGATGAAGCTCTCCGGCCGATCCGTAATGGCACACAGGTCCGACCGGAATAACATCCCCTGCACCCCCCTCGTGTATGTATATATATATATACATATGTGCTTCTTGCTCGTATTCTTTTTTTTTTTTTTTTTCTCCCCCTTTCTTGAGGATCTTTCGTTGAGCTTGGCGCACTCGTCAGTCCCCCTCGCCTTCCGCGAACAACGTCACCCGCGACGAGGAGAGAGAAGTCGGAAAACTGCAAGCGGGCACTCGATTTTTCCGGCCGTCCGAGGACGACAGCCGTGTATATATACATATGTGTATATATATATATATACACGTACGTGTACCTATACGTGTCCGTTATCTCCCGGCAAATCCCGATGGCTTCGAGAGATTAAAAGGAGGAGAGCTGTATACAGCGCGACACGTGTAAGGTCGCGCCGCTGCTCGTTCACTTTTTTGCCCGCGCGAGCGAGAGAGAGAGAGACCTGCTGGTATATTATATACACGTATATATATATATATACTACGAGCTCATACATGTTACGTAGCTGATGTATAGTCCGCGCGAACCGCACGAGAGAGCGTGAATTTATTTATGTTTTAGCACTGATTTACGGGCACCCGCGGTATGTGCCGCTCTTCTCTGTACCTCCCTCTCTCGTGTGTGTGTGTGTGTGTGTGTTGCACACGGTAAACTGCACCCCCCGTATACCACATGTACGAAGATAAGCTCGTCACGCAAAGTACGACTCGGATGTATACTTAAAAAGCGCGTGGACCAACGCATCTCCGACCTCCTCTTGTCGCTGATGAATTATATTCACCGTCAAAGCACACGCGTGTACTTAAGTAATACACCTGCCGTCGAAGGAATTAAAGAGAGAAGGGCCATTTATATCGATTAACTCATGACGATTCACTGTTACGTTGGTACAGGTATACGCGTTATTTATCTTTCAATAACCCGCAGCATGAAAACGACACTCGTTCTTATGTATACGAGACACTTGTTGCGATGATTGACGGCACATCGGCGAATGGAGCTTTCAACTTTCGGAGAATGGGTGTGTGGGTGCCATTCTTTTCTAAAGAGTCGGAGAGCCATGGGTAGTAGGGTGGACTGTTAACGAATGGCGAAATTGCCCGTGGCACCTCGTCGCCTCGAACATGTGTACGCGCGCGTACACTTTGATTAACGAGCGCGAGTGTGAAAGGGATGTGTGTACGTACCCCGTATACTTGTAGGACATTCCGTGGGTCGAAAGTCATCCATCAAAATTAGCCGCGAGGTTCACGGGAACGTATATGGCCAATGTATATAACAGTTATTAGTGGATTGGTGTGCAGCCTCAAAGAGACATTGCTTTGCTTTGTGATGGGGCTTTGAGATACTTTGTTTATACAAATACATAGGGATACAAAAACGGGGGTCATCATTCCTTCACTCTTTTTTGCGTCACTTGTTCCTAAGCGCAAATTTTTTAATTCAAATGTTATCATAATTAAAAAATATTAATTTGTTTCAGATGTGTACATCACCGAAGTATTCTATCACCCTGATGGATCGACGGAGACAACGATTACCACAAGCTGCTTCTGCTGCCACAAGGTGAGTACTTGACATTCTAACACCATTTAATGTTTCAAATCCATACTAATTCCTTCACCAGACTCACCCTTGTTGTGTAGAGAGTAAGTAAGGGTCATTTTGCATGTACAAAATTTTCTCAACCACCAACCATTTTATTTACTATGATACACATTGCCTACAATATATCCATGTAAGTGTTAAGAGGGGCTGTTCCTAGAAATCAAGCGCATCATAATAAGTGCAGTTAGCGCGATGTTATACATAATGTGCTGCTGTAACATCAGAGACTTTGTAAATTTTCTAAATTTTCGTGTTTACCCTTGTGCCACGGGTGTAAGTATACATATTCTATATATTTTAGGTAGTTGCGAAAAAATGTCCCCAAATTTGAGGATCACTTCGTAATAATATAACTGTACAATATTGGTTACGATTTTGTAACGATATATTATCCATCCAGCTATAAAGTTGCTCTCAAATTTCCAAACTTTACCGATATTTCATGAAATTTCTTATAGCATCTGTTTTCAAGTTTTTTGAAAATATTTTATTTTATTTATAATAAATTAACTTCAGTAAACAACAATTACAGTAAAAAAATTATTGATCATTCGTCAATGCACGTACACCAGCTGACCAACCAAATGAAGTATGCGTATGATTTGCAAAATTGATACGTGCACACGTAACTGCGTGTAGCACATGTAGAAAATGGTTAGATATGAAATTGAGTTTGAGTGTAAACCATGTATGGGGGGGGGGGAGGATACGTATTCTGACTTGGAAATTGAAGTTTTCAATCTGCAGTTTAGTCGGTAGGAGGGTGCAGGCGAGAGGAAGTGTATGGGAAGAGTAATTGGAGAATCATTTGAAGTTCCTGCGTTTGCACGCACCCTCCACTCGAGTAACTTCATTGCCAGGAATTCCAGCCGTACGATTGCCTGGATCACGAGTAATAAGTACATTTACTCGCTTGCCTATGTATATACTTTTATTTACAGCAAAAATGGTTTTTAATTCACCACACCCAAACGGTATTTTGCGTTTCGTTTTGAATACAATCTATCACTTTTGCTCTGGTGTGCATATATGCGTCTATTTTTATTTTCTCGAGCTTTTTGACTCATCAGGTCTATTTGTAGCACCCAAGATTTGGTCTTTGCATGAGAAAATATATTAAGCTTGTAAAGTAGATTATCAAAAGAAAAGGGATAAAACCTTGCGTGACTTTTGTTTTCCCACGAAAAAAAGAAAACACGAGCTCAGTATTGTTAAACATTTCACCCAGGAGACTAGAAATGCAATAAAAATAAATGGTATTTTTTATGACACACTTGCACGATCATTTGTCTGATGACAGATGGCAAAATATACAACCCAAGGCAGAGAGTCAGAGCGATAAAGGGTGCTTGTAAAAAAAGCTGCGTTCGTGTACGAAATGATACAATACAAAAAAAAAAAAAAAAAATAAAAAAGAAAAAAATTCGCTTCGTTTCCACGTTTCCTCTCGAGAGGACCCTGCCAACGTACACTGGGGTGCATATATTGTATATACATTCGAAGTCACTACTCGAGTGCACTCGTACATCCACAAAGTACGCGTACAAAGCTGTTGCATACAGAAAGGAAATGAGGATAAGAAGAGGGAAAAATTGTTCACCCCGTCCCTTCTTGCTGGCGATACAAGCCGAATGAATGACTTTCAGGAAAAAAAAAAAAAAAAAAATCATAGCTGCAGGGTATAGCGAGTTTGAAGGGATGTACTCTATACAAAACAAAGCGCATCTCATCATATGCATCAGTGTATATACACAACGATTGTCAATAACGTAGTTGGCTTTTTTAAGAACCCGTAAAAGCGCGAGGGTAAGAGAAAGTATTGCGTATCATTATTCCAGAGGGCGCGAATGACACGGACGGAGAGAAGGTCCTGACCGTACGTGACTCGATTTCATGGTTAAATACTGCAGGTATATTGGAGCAATCGAGCCAGGGAGCAAGCCCCTTCGTACACAGAGAGTCCTGAGAGTCTACGTATAGGACGGAAGGACGGCAATATACAGCAGTCGAGATGTCTGCCATGCAGGCAGAGCCGTACGACTGTGTGCCATACGGCAACGGGTCCTTCACCCCAAGCTCCATGCCCTGCTCTCATCTCTGGCTCTTTCCCCCTATAGAAACTATACGTGCGCCAGTCTTTGCTACTCTGTTACTTTGCTAGTAGAAAGAGAGAGAGAGAGAGAGAGGATGCGCTGGAACTGCGAGGGAGATAGGGCAGTGCACGCGGGCGCGCGCGACGGAAAACCGGCTCCAGACACGTATAGGACAAACGGAAGCGCGATCTGCCCTCCCGGTATACTTACAGCGCGAACAACAAGCTCTCTCTCTCTCTCTCTCTCTCCCTTTCTCACTGTCAGCATACTTTTGCCACGCGAACTCATCGGCCCGACCTTTTCTTCGTGATCGTCTCTTCCACCCTCATACTTGAGCGTCGCTGAATCTTTTGGTTTGGTCCATACGTTATTTAATATGGATGAGCTTGTGCTACACCTTACGTTAACTTTGTTTGTTATACACAAGTAATAGAAGTGTCTCTTGAGATCCCTCGTGCCACTGACAAATGCCAATATGACCATCCGTGTAGCAAGCTCATACTTTTCCACTGTTCTTTGTGTAATGTGATATATATCCTGGAACTATAGCGGTTTCCCGTGGCTCGATTTATTCCACTGTTTCGTTTAGTGTGGACATCCAGGTGTCATTATTGTCTACGATAAGGACCAGACAATTTTCGGACTGAATATTTTAATGAGCTTTCACGTGGTTCGGCCAAGGCAAAGGCTACTCGTCTTTGTGAAGATTGAATAAATTACTTGCCCAGACACGTCATACCCCTTGACTTTCATACCCCCTGCAACAACATTACCCAAGTTGTAAATATGAGCGAACGTGTGATCGGTACCGTTTGGCTCATCGTCCATGAGGGGATAAAAAAAAGCACTCATGGGAACAGAAAGGGCAAAGCACTACCGCTGCCTGTATCATATCGAATCCTCTTTCCTCCCAGGATTCCTCGGAGCTTGTTTACTTCGACACCCGATACGATGCACGCTTCACGTGCCCGCTCAGTATACCGCGGTATCTCCTCCCTTTCCGCGAGTAAACATTACTGTTAGCCGGCACGGACAACCCGTGTAAAAATAATACATATATCCGTCGCCGAGGGAAATTCATATATGAGTATGTATGTTTGTATACGGACCGCGGTTGTTGCTCCCCGGCGAGAGCAGTGGACATTACACCCCATCGGGTAATTTAATCGCGCTCTTCCTCCTCGCTCATTATGTACGCGCATCGGTGTGATGTAATCGCGGGTAATAAGAACTATTGCCCAGATATTGGAACGAACGAAAAAAAAACAAAAAAAACACCACGTAAGTATATTTCCGCTTCTACTTGTAAGTATATACCTTTGAAACTATACTGGTACGCCCATATCCTTTTTACGCATACGGTCGACAGAGCACGCACGTTACAACGTCGAACCGAACCTCGATGTATATATATATATATATATATATATATATATTCGATAAAACGTTCGGCGTCTCGTATCTCCGAGCGCGAAATCATCAAATTCATCGGGCGCAGCGCGTATACGCACAACACAGTACCATACATTATGAATAAATGAACAAGCCGGCTCGCTCGCGAGTACGGAATGCGTGTTAACACCTGATATATACAAACAGGTGAAGATATGTATATGTACGGTCAAACGTAAAGCATAACGCGCAGCGAAGATAAATATAGTGCCAGAGAGAGAGAGAGAGAGAGAGAGAGAGAGAGAGAGAGAGTAAGAGCGGAGTACTTACACCGCGTGGAGGCTGGATCTTCTGGTTAGCTATTTGGATTAAACAGGTGTGTACAAATAAATTATGTGCTTGGAAGCATTAACGTTTTTGTTTTTTTTTTTTTCACTTTGCTCTCTGGCTGTTTTCATTCTTTGACTTGGCTCCAAAAATACATTCTCGCTCGTAACTTGCCGATCCTTGGCTGAAATTTAATCTGGAACCGGAGTGAATAGGGGAAAAAAATATCTCTTATTGCGCGTGCACAAGTCGCGGAGGAAAGACGAAAATGACGGGCAGCTTTTTCGAGGCGCGGCGTAGCAAACACACAGTCGGAAATAAACGAAGGACTCGGAGACGAGCGTAAGGTGCCGGGCAATCGCGTATCGATTACGAAAATTAATTTCCCCCGACTCGCGTGCTGCGAGTGTGTACGTTCTCTCTCTCTCTCTCTCGCTAGCGCGCGCCTCATAATTCACAAGGTCCTTTGTCCAGGCGCGTCGTGGGTATAGAGCGAGTCTCTTCCTCTCTCGAGGGGGTTAGTACTTGTACACGCTGATACTGATAAATGCGGCCCCCTCGCGCGCGCGTGAATGGAGCCTCTTGCAACGGACGGGCTGATCCAAGATTAATGAAGACAAGGAGGGATAATAGGGTGGGTGCATGGTTGGGTGCACACATATGTGGACACAACTCGAGAGCCCAGTGTGTGCTTGTACATGGGAATTCGTCCTCCTCCTTCGTTTTGGATGTAAGCGTGCATGTGTGATGTACTTACCGGAATGCGTGGTGGGCGCGCAGAGGGCGAGGACGACGAAGTAAGCCAGGTAGACAACGATCCCGGGTCGGCAGGGCCCGGAACTCAGCGCCGACATGTCGCCACCTGTGGAACAAACGGAAGGTTTTACAATTCATTGTTTCACTTGGTTTTTTTTTTTCCCCCTCTTACAACTAAGCTAACGTAGGATTATGTACTTGCAAGACGTGCGAATACAATTTTGTTTTGCGCGCCCCATGGATGACAATTTTTGTATTTTTTATTTTATTGGCATCTACGAGTTTTACTGGTCTTATATTTTATTCAATGACGATTGATTTGAGTGAAATTTTTCAGAAAGAGGAATCAAAGCCCCGTAATACCAGAGAAACTTGTTCAATAAATGATGACCCATTCAGCCACGGGTTACCTACTTCAAAGATCATATGCCTACATACATACATTTCGAGTTTGCTTTTCAAGTGCACCATAGTCAGGCGTTAATTCGTTAAGTGGAAATTCTTATTGTCTGCAGCTCCCGTAACGTGTGACCTATCATCTCTGAACTGATCAATGTCCGACTAGTGTATGATATTCTCTCGAAACATACCTGGATGTGAAATTTAGACAGGCTTCTTTCGAGTTTTTCCCAAAACGTTCGACACTCGAGAGACACGAGTCGCGCACCCGCACGTGTATATATGCCGATACCGTTACGGAAATATTGATTTTGAGCTGTTGCCGTACGCGATCCTTGTCCGTTAGCCCACGGCTCTTTTAAAATGCTCACACCTCGCAGTGCATTGTATCGCACAAAGGTAAGCCTGTCATGGCATTCTATGGTCATCATCGATTCGCTTCGATGGTATATTATATACTCGACGAGCCATGGGTACACCTATCGCATACACTTAACCACCTTGACCCCCGGAATTCTTCGGGATCTTGAATTTTCACTTAATATCCCACCCTGTTTAAAAAGCCTGAAAAGTCTCCCACATTATGAGCCACGCTCTTGTACATATATACAATATATACGTAAAGGAATGCGCCACGGAATTCGCAGCACTACTCGCTCGTGACAAATTATCGCAGTCTGCATACTTGAGCCCATACACCCTTGCAATGGAATATGCTGTGTGTATACGTACACGCGAAGCACTTGGCGCTCCCGGGATTCCAGATTTCCGCGCGAGCGTTAAACGAGCGGTGAGCGCGCACGCCCATTGTGCGGCCGGATCCTCCCACGCTATCTCGGAAAACTCCCGGCTTTTTTCCCCTCCTCTCTCTCTCTCTCTCTCTCTTCCGAGGAGGGTCGGAAAGGGCCGTTTTCGCGATCTTTGCCGCATATACATATATATACACATATATACAAAACATCGGGCGCGCGTGCAAATGTACGCTCGTTAAGAGTCGCTTTACGAGGCAGTGGCGCGCGCGTGTGTATATACGGGCAGTAAATAACACGAGTGCGAGCTAATCATAATGAATCCCCGCGCCCCTGCGACTCTACGTGTTACTCCTCTGCCACATGAGCACGAGCTCGGAGAACTTTATTGCGTGTGTGTGTCTAGGGTACACGTACACGTTGGAGAGGGGGGGGGGGAGTTATATTTTTCCGTTTCTTATTTATACTTGCCGAGATTTTTAACGAAAAAAGACGAGCTTTCCCTTCCCCACACTACTCGCGTGAAGGATGATCTGCCGGATTTTCGCGCACTCGGTAGTGTACCTACGGTCGTCCGTTCGAGGAAGCGGACTTGCATCTCAAGAGAGTACGAGGCCTCCGTTCGCGGGAATTATTATAATGTGATTTGTCCCCCCTCGGCTAGCTCTGCAGAAATATTTCAAGCTCGTGGTGCGCGATGAGTAATGGACCTGCTGCCGGCGTGCGCGCTTGATGACGAATTCGTTACGGCCGAGCCGAGCTCCGTGGGAGGGTTTTCCTTCTTTTTTTTTTTTTTTTTTTTTTTTTTTTTGTCGTGCTTGATTTAGATGTCGTTGTTTTTGTTGCTCGGTGTAACTGGTTCCCGAGGAGGCGCTCGGAGGAGGTGGAGGATGATAAGTGGACTCGCGCTTTTTTGTGTCCTCCTCCCCCTTCTTGGGTGAACCACTGGAATAGAGTGATTAGAATACCGTTACCGTAATGGGAATTTTTTTTTGTTTTTTTTTTTTTCCCGTCTGAAGGAAAATCTTGCCCCGTGGCAGCCCCTGCATAGGCTGTTTTAGTCGCGGTGGAATCATTTCGCGACGATTACGCTTTTTTTTTTTTTTGCATTGCCGAGCGCACGCGCCCAACGAAGGGAGTGACTTTCGTGTGCAGGGATTTTTTTCGAAATCCCTAGTTACTCGTCGTTGCACGATTTTCGAAAATACGGGGAAAATTACGGGGCTACATGTACTTACAACAGCTCCATCCCCGGTTAAATTGACGGACGCGAAAATATGTGTGTGATTGTGCAATGAGAAAAAAAAATTATGATTATTATTATTATACAGAAATTCCAGGAAAAAATTACCATTCTTCACAATTAATCGAATGTAAGCTGGCAAAAAAGCAAAAAGTTATTATTTTTTAAACGTAAATGTTATTGTTGTAACAGATAAAAATTATGGCCCGAATGGTAAAAATCACCATGCGGGAAAGTAAAATTTTTCACATATTTCTAACTATTCCAACTACAATTTTTATTATTAAAACAACAATTTTTATCATTAAAAGTGTTAACTTTTCCCTTTTTTACCAGCTTGCATTCGCTTTACTGTGCAGAATGGTAATATTTGCTAGAATCGCTCTATTATTTTTATAACTTTTTTCTCTCAGTGTGACGTTTAATCAGCGTAACTGAGTAAACTACGAAAAAAATTTTAACCACGTGGAGCCGCGTTGTTAGATGTGAAAAGTCGCTTCGTTTATTGAAACGGACAAAAAATGCGAGCCAAGATATTACATGCCGTATACGAGTGCGAAACAAAGTCGAAACGCGCGCGTCGACCGCCTCCATGAGGTAAACATCGGTGAATGGGCCAGGAGGGCACGCAAACGCTCGAACGTACATATATATATACAACTCGTATGCGGTTACAATGTCAAGGCGCTGGCGCGACCCGATTTCGAAACCGATTCCCTCCCATTTATATACGTATATATACGTGTATACTGTACCGATTCACGGACGTGTACACTTTGTCCGCGCCGCCGTACTCGCGCGCAAATAATACCGGTCGACCGCGCGTAATCGATACGCCGCTGCCGCGCTTTTGAATATGCAAGCACGTAAGTACCTTTTTATCGCGATATTGCCTCTGTGTGTGTATATACTCGTACGGCCACGCGGTGCGGACTTTTGTATGGAAAGGGAGGGAGAGAGCATTGTGCCTTCGTTGGAGCTGATTATGGCCGTGCCGCTCATTATGTTTCTGTATATAGTCAAGCGGGCCCAAGATTAAACGGAGGAAAAAAAAAATTGGGGGGGGGGGGTGCAGAGCAGCGGGCCTTTATTAGAGAATTTTATTGGCGGATAAAGTACCGTTCTGTTTATTTAGTTTATCGTGCCGGTGGAGTCTCTCTCTCTCTCTCTCTTTTCGCTACTTCAACACGGTGCTCTCTCCTTGCCGATTTATTGGATGCGGGCACGCTCGCGGATCTGATTTGCTTATTTCGTTCGGGGATTTTTTTCTTTTTCTTTTTTTTTTTTTTTTATCGTTAGCTCTGTTACCGATCAAGTTTTCTAGGTCACGGCCCTTGGATTACAGCAACAGCATCGTTTGTTCACAAGAGATTAAAGATTAAATTTATTTAAGGCTAAGGACTCAGGGTCCTTAATAGCCTAAGCATTATACAAGGCTCAAAATATGAGCAATCTACTTGTGCTTGCAAGCACTAAACATATATAACTAAGTACAGGCAGCTTAGTGTTATTATAGCTTCTTCGAAACAAAAAATAAAATATAATAGAAAAATGTATAAGTTAATTTATCTAAAGGTTAATAATTATACTGGATTAAGAGAAAAATAAAGCCAAAGTAATAACTGCAAGTAAAAGGTGTCGATTCATAGCACTTATGATCACTGAGTCATTTAAAAATAAAGATAAAGTCAGTTTGAGAGGCGAGAATCCGGTCGCTTGAAGTGTACAAAAAGCTCTCCATGAAACGAGCTGGAAGAGAGAGTAGAGTAGAGTAGAGCAGTTTTATTAGGCTAAGGACCAACGGTCCAAAGTATAGCCTTGCAATGTATACATAGCTGTTTCAGACAGCTTGCAGAGGTTTAATAAGGAGCGAGTCCTATTACATTGCGTTAAGCAAGTAATATCGCATACAAATGAGTAAATTGTTAGTTAGATAATAAATAATAATAAAAAGTACTTAATAATAAGATAAATATAATGCAAACTATACGTCGTAGATGCTGAATTAATACTGAATATTAAAATTTGAGCTAGGCTTATAAATAATTGATGTGGATAAATTAAAACTAAAAGAAAAATTAGTTAAGAATTCAAGCGGCTGTCATGTTCTTTAATGACTTTTAAGAGAGAGAGAGAGAGAGAGAGAGACATCCAAAAGATTTGCAACGAGTCCTCGAATAAAGACAGCAGGTTCAGAAAAAAATGGAGTTGAGATTTACGTAATATCTCTGCTTTGCTACGTGTAAAGCCGGCACCTGTATACATCAAAGATAAACAGAGGACGGGTCTGCCTATGCGTTGACAAACACCCCTCGCGACGACGACTCCGGAAGTCGTTTCTCGGTCCGCGCGCTCTGAGAGCTTTTCTATGGTATACATGTGCGCGTATATATATTATGTACATGTACAGGTGTACTCGTGTGTGTGCGCAAGCAAACATGTGCCGTTAGCGCCCAAGGGTCTCTCGTTCGGTTCCCTCCTCCATTATCGTTCGGCCGGCGAAGTGTGATTAGGAACACTGCAACGGAGGGAAACTGTTCTCCCGGCTTATGGGAACCGCGTGGCCCTTGCTCGTCCCCGCGACTGTCGGATCTTCCCCCTCCACCCTCCTCTTTTACTTTTCCTCGCTTTGGCTGAAAGCAATGGCAATTACTATTATATACTTACACGCGTGTGTGTATGGTATTTATGCTGATTTATGCCTCCCGGGAGTCTTGGGGTGGATTAATGCCCGCGCCGCTTCTTCTCCTTTTGCTTATTTGTTTCAACAGATTATAGGCACACAGGTGGCTCTCGGGTGATAATCCGAAGTTATGTGCGTCCGCGCGCGCAGCTTTGATTTAATTGGTTGGATTATACCAATGCTACCGTGAATTTTGCGCTTTAAAATCAATCTCTGCACTTACACGCGGTGTATACGATTTGCAGGTGCATAATATATAGTTACGAGGTGCGTGTGTCGTACGCATTTTTTTATACCAATCAAATGAGACTGCATCCTTTTTTTTCTTTTTTGTTTTCTTCCCAAACTGATTTTTTTACTGTGGACCGATGATCGAGCAACGGGCTTTTTACTGCCACAATAACCGGCGTACCCATTTTTTATCGAGAGCCATTAATAATATACGCAACGTGCGTTACCACGTTTTTTTTTTTTTTTTTTTTTTTTTTTTTTTTGCCATCGATAATGATCGATCACATAGGCTAGAAATATGAACGCGTACATACGCGTCTTTCGATATTACGACGGGCATAAATTATCCCGGGACTTGGGATATTATGGCACGCGCGGTTAATGAATTCGGTATTGAGTCGAACGGGGGGAATATTGCGCAATTGTGCGTTTAATGGGTCGTTTCGCACGCGCTGTGTGTACGTGATTTTGGACACAAGGTAGTAATTTTCGATTTTCCGTAACGGTGCTAATCGAGATAGAAACTTTGCAATTTTTTTTTTTTTTTTTCTTCAAAAAACGAGGGCAGGGGGACAAAAAAAGGACGCATGATTATTCCGCGCTAACGGTCCAGCACAGCTCCACTCCGGAGAAAGAAGCGAGAGAGGAAATAAGAGTCTTTCCGCGCACGATAGTTAGCCGTACACACACGAGTAACCGCTTGGTTTTCCTCGTGTCCATACAAATGTAGTGCGGGTCGGCGCGAAAAGAAAGGAAAGCCGAGAAAGAGGGGACAAAACGACACCCGCGGCCGGATAATTGACAACGCCGCCGTATACACACTGTGGAGAGAGTCGCACACGCGATGTCATCGGTCTTCTTTTTCTCGCGAGGCGCGGGGAATCGCGACCGAGCGAAAGAAGAGAGTTATAACGGGGATTCCCCCGCGTGCGTACCCGGCGCGGACCGGTCCGTTCGTTCCGTTCCCCTCCTGACTGTAAAAGGCACGCGCCACCCGATGTATCCCGATCGGAAATTGACTCTACGGCAAGTATATGGACCTTACATTTTGCCGGAAAGTAAGTATACGGACCTCTTCCGCCGTCTTGAAGGTACCTTAATAACTTTCCGGACAGTTTCCATTTGCCGGAAGCACTATGGACCGTATACGTACCATAAAGTACCCGTACATGGCCCGGAAGCATGAAAAAATATGCTAGTCAAAAGATTAGTTACAACAAATTAGCACACCAGACCCTCAAAAGCGCTCAAAGTAGGAAAATAATGTAGTAAGGGATGACTTAATGAAAATAAATACACTAATTAAAAAAAATAATAGATTTATCATATAAAAAAATGTAATTATTATGTAAAAATTGTTCATCATTTTGGTCATTTTTTTCCTTCTATTTCCTGCTGATATTTTTTGACAGCCCTTTTAACTCTGCCTCCATCCCAATCTGAACAGTTGTTGATTACTTGGCCCATAGCTTGCTTTATTAATTTAGGTTTTTCTATTATATTCATTGTCAATTGAGCATAACTGTTGAGCATGACATCTAAAGAAGAAAATTTTTATATATTTGTCCTCCATGATTATAATTTATTATATACATCGATAAACATTAGCAACATACAACGCGACGTGTTTATACTTTTTCGGAGCAATACAAATTCGGAGTAACCTCTACCTACGTATTAAATCATGATTAAGGGCCATGTACGGTCAGTTCATCGGCACTATATAGTCGTTAGACTATAAGTGTCGCACATACTGACCGGAAAGGTACCTGGTAACACGACCCATACGGCCCGTGAAGATTCTTTCCGGTAAACATAAACGGGCCGTATACTACCTTCCGGCGTACGGAATCTTTTTCCGATCGGGATTTCACGCGCCCGTCTCCCGAGGAATGGTTAGACGCGCCGAGGATTCGCAGCTTTGACTCTAAGGGTCCGGAAGCCGCTGGCTCGACTCTGAGAGCGGCGCGTTTGAATTTCTCTCACCGATCCTCTACCTGTCTGTATATACATATATGTATAGATATATATATATATACTCGCGTATCGGGTCTCTTAATAACAAGTGGCGGTCCCCCCTCCATTTTTATCTCTTTCTTAAACTTGCCTCCCTGATTATTACATGTATCCTCGCCCCCTGTGGAAATTGATTTTAATGCCAGAGCTTTTTTTTTTTTTTTTTTTACTCAACATGGACTACGGTATGTGTATGTAAGGTTGATGTCACTTGTCTGATTTTTTCAATATAAACTTTTTGAAATCTAGATAAATGGGGTAGTTATTCAGACACTATGAACAATTGCTTTTTCAATACAAATTAACATTTATACCCAATTGAAAATATAACGAAGGTCTATAAAAGAAAAAAGTGAACGAGTACTGGGATATCGACTCTTTCTCTCTTCCCTTTTATTGATTATTAATTGCCGGTGGTTTTCTATGGTCCCGACGTGCGCGCTGCAGTGCGGTTTGGGTGTAGGTATACACAACTGCGAGTTCAAACAATTTTTTAATTTTGTTGTTACTTGTACGACTGGCTAGTCTTTTTCGTGTCCTCCTAACTTTTCGCTGTACCAAAATAATGTTACACGCGTACCTGAAATTGCGTTTGCTGCAGAATTTTGCTGGTAACGCGTTGCACTGCATAGTTACTTTACATAGTCGAAAATAATTTATCGATGCCTGACGAAAAACTGCCCGTTAAATTTATTGCGCGTAAACGCGGCTCCGTTCGCCCCCTGGTTTGTTCACATAGAGCAAAAAAAATTTCTCAGGCCTGTAAAAATCGGAAATTGGTAAAAAAAAAAAAAAAAATCGAGCTCAATCGTTTCCCTCGCTCGGTTCGATCGTCTACACCCGTTTGCTTTCGTTTTTTCCAAAACAATCCGCAACGAGCAACGTTCGCGAGAAAGAGGGAAAGGCAGTGTATGGTGATTCAGCAGCGCGGACTCAATCAAAAAGCAATAAAAGTCCCAGCGGTAACGAACGATCGGATTTCGATTTCGCTCTCCCTCGTTCTGTGTTTCCCCTTGGAAAATATATAGGGCGGCAACGAGAAAGAAAAAAAAAATATGTGCCAAACGATCGATACAACTTTTGTGATTTACACTACTGCTCGTAGCAAACTAGCTCAGCTCTTATCGATATACTCGCACACGACCGCCTTCTGCCAATAATAAACTCCGAAAGAGCGTCACGCGTGATATTCCATTTTTTTTCCCCTGGTGACATATGGCATATTTTACATGCATACATCACCAAATAAGAAATGACCTTGCCCCTTGCAAGAGGCGCGGATCCATCCCACGGGGAAATGAAGAAGGGAAGAGAGCTACCGAAGTGTGTGTAATTACGTCAATTAGTATATACTAACGCGGTGTATAAGAAAAAGCGAGGTATCATACCATCCGATGCGCCAGACGTAGATTGTACGGAACGAGCTTTGTGTGCACGCATGCACGCCCCCTCCGGGCACTTTTTCCTTCTGATGTTTGATCGAGACTCCCTCCCCCCTCCAGAGAAGGATTCGTGAGACCTGTGTGTGCAACTGCTCTTCTCTCAAGGTATACCGGGGACCGATGCCCGAGTCACGCGTTCGCGTGTGCAAACTTTTGCGCTCGATTTAACGGTTCCTACGCTGATTGGCAAGTGCAAATGAAGATTTTCTTCTTCTTCTTCTCCCGCAACGCAACGATGACAACAAAAGACAAACGAATGAACACCGAGCTTGGCGAGGAAACCAGTTTATTTTCTTTTTTTACCCTCTGGTTGTGGTACGTGCTGCGAACATTATATACAGCGTAATCGAGCCCAGGTGAAAAAGTAGACGCTACCGTTATCAAGCAGTTCCTTGTTCCCCCGTGTCCTGGCGAGATCGGCTCGTTTTTACCGATCTTTGTGACCGTGCACGTATACATACGTATGCTCGTTAACTTAACATCGTTGTTTATTATAATTAGGTATATGGTATACGAAAAAAAAGAATGACGTCCGGTATGGATACCTACCGATCTTGCTCATCGTTACGAAGGTGCAATGACTCGCATAAAATCTCGAATGAACGTCAACACGACGCGCATTAGAGACTTGGACTTTTTTGTCGAAAATGTTCTCGCACGTGACTATACATGCAAATCTGAATATAGGCTATTTATAGAGAGACGAGAGGCAATTTGCGCGATCGATTGCTCTTTCGCGTAACCGGTGATGGATAACAACGAGCGTGCACGTGTATAATATCATGACGAATTACATACAGTATATCGCTTGAATGTTGGTCGTCGCTGCTCCTAATGAACATGCAGTGTAAAATAATATCCTGTACTGCCTTCCGGCATAAATATGTATAGGTGCACACCGTATATAACATAAATATATACTCCTTATTCGGCGCGATAAACGTCTCGATTGTCGATCGGTGGCAAAACGATTTTATGAAAAACAAACTCCCTCTTGTAGGTGCTCTTTCGAAAATATAATCATCTTTGGAATCATTTCGTTGGAAAATTACGATGCTGGGAGTAATAACTCGCGACAGGTGTATACCTAAGCGTATCCGATTACGGAAGCATTTTAACGCTTTCCCCGTCGTTTTTCCCGATTTTTCACAGGATATTCGACCAAGACTCAAGCCCACGGGGTATCTTCAGCCCGAGGCCGGTATGAGATAAAAATCTCATCGTTCCCGCGTGCGTTGAGCTTTCGAAGGACGCAATGCGTCGCTCGATTGATATACCTGTACATATACGTATACATCGTGCAACTTGGCTGCAGTGTATCGCGCGATGCATACATTATTTTACGAGATTGAGTGCCTTCTACACGCTCGAGGTGTTGATTTTGATGTATATGAGCCGAGCGTTATTAGCAGCTGCCGGTAACCGTTGGCGCAACTCTCGATTTCTTATCTTTCTCTCTTTTAAAAAAATTTTATTTATTATTATTCAGTGCTTTGGGCTTCTTTCTTTTCCCCCTCTCCCTCTTTCTTTTGACTTTGAATTGGCCGCGCGTCGAAAGCACACGTGGCAGAGAAGCGGCCCTCTTTGACCTTTTTGTGTGCTTGCGCGCTTTTCCCGCTAATCGAATGTATTACGCGCTTAGGATGAGTGTATTATATACATACCCGAAGCATCACCAGCAGCAGTCGGGCGTTCATTATCTCAAATGACCGGTAATAAGTCTTATGCCCGCGTGCGCCCCTGCCCACGATAATGTACCCACCGACCCACGTATGTAGGTACATGTATACATGTAATATGTATATATATATATATATATATCCAGCAGCTGTGGACCAGACACGTGTTTTTTTTTTTAAGAAGAAGAAGAAGCTAGAGTGGCTTTTACCGTTAACAAATACTGTAATTGCACTACTTTTTAAATATGACTCGGTACAAGGGCTCCATTAGAAATTACATAACTGTATTATTTCATGTATGTAATGTTGTGTGTGCCGGTATTGGTGGTGCTTTTTATTTTATTTTTTTATAATTTTCTCGAACGATCGAATACATGTAATATGTGGAGTATTGGAATCACGATATAGTTGGGAAACTTTTTTCACATTAAACGGCACGAGCAAAGCGACTCAGCAAAAATGAGAAGAGGGCGACGCTTTTCATCCATTATTTCCAGAAAACAACGTAATTTTTGAGTCACGCGCACACAATTCTCCATTTAATATTGCCAACAGCCTATATATTATCCTCGTGCACACACGAGATAATTGTACTGTGTGGGGTGATTGTTGTAGCCGACGCGCACCATTGGGGTGCAGTGAGTATCGTTGTATAAAAATAATAATCGGGACGACGGAAAATGTGCGGTGTATACAGGTACGTCACCTGTAGAAGTAACTCCATCGATTTTGCTTGCTTCTGCTTTAGGATCCCCCGAAGAAAGATCATCGTCCTTTGTCCAAAAGGGTCAGCACCTCCTTATTTTTCTCGCACTAGTTATGTTCTGTTGGTCTCCTCCAAGTATAGTCAAATATATAGGCAAAGCCATCCGGCAAACTCGCAAGCACAAATGCGTGTATATATAGGTATACAACTGGCTGCTTCTTCTTCTCGCGGTCATAGTTCAACCGGGTCGTCGCGAACTGGAAATAAGGAGCAGGAAAGAGAGAGAGAGAGAGAGAGAGAGATAAAAGGGGGGTTTCCCGCTCTCTCTCTCTCTAGTCCATGTCCCCTGGCCTCATTAGTATATCGCACACGTGCCCATGTCGCTGAATCGCTATTTTCTCTCCCTCTTGGGCTTATAAGATAGAGAGAGTCGAAGAAGCGATGCGGAAGTGCCAATTAGATAAGCCCTCTCCGTACTCATTACCCAGTCCGGCCTTCGCCCCCTAGAGGACACACATACACACACACACACGTACAAATACACACCACCTAATTCTTCTCCTTTTGGCTTTCACCTTTTATTTTATATCATTTTCTCACTACACAAGTAGACTACTGCCTCTACTTTGTTTCTTCTTTCTGCTCCACACACGTATAATATATAGCAAAAACAGGGCGGGGAGTTTTCGCGCATTTTTTCATGCGGCGCGAGAGCATGCTCCCACCTTTGTCTTCTTCCTCTGCTCTCTCACCCGTTCCCGGTACATAAGCACCTACGATTTCTGTTGTTGCTCCCTTTACACTCGTTTCACCCCTTTGTTAAATGCCTGTTTTTTTTTTTTTTTTTTTTTTTTTTCCTATATGCACAATGAGCCTTTCTCGACTCCACTCTTAAGCAAACGCACAACCTCCGAAAGCTGCATTTTTACACTACGGCAGAGCTTACATACTCTTGTCACCGAGTGTTGTCCTTTTGTAATTTATTACAAACACACGCGTCCAAGGAATTGAAATGTTGGTGCTCGCCTTTGGAAATACATCCACAGAGACGACAAGGTCGCTGTGCCGTACAGTGCTGGAAAAGCTTTTTCTTCGCGAACAATAAATTAGTCGTCGAGTCGTGTCGACGTGTAAATGACACCCAAGGCTTTGCTGTACATACACGATTTTCCCCACTTTTATCAGTATAGCACACGGGTAGATAGACACGCGCGATAAAGACGAAAAGTCATCTAATGAAGAGTAAACCTCCGACTCGGGGCATAATGTGTGTCCTTCCCCAGCTGTGCGTATACAATTAGCTGATTCTTCTTCGTGTATACAGCGCCTTTGCGTCTACGTACGGCACACGCAATGAAATAATAAAGCTCAGTCTTGCGCGTTTCAAGTGTATGCTGCTGTATAACTACGTATAGATATATATATACTAACGCGGTG
>NW_019379845.1:127201-191225 GCF_000648655.2 Copidosoma floridanum | reverse complement strand
TATATATATATATATTCCTCTCTCTCTGTACGGCCGTTCAAGTACAGTTTGTAAGTACGCGCATCTTGAAATATAACAAGGCCGCGAGCGAGTGCTGCGCGTGATTTTTCAACGACAACCCAGAGGTGGCGGGAGAGCTATATATAAGTCCACTAATAACACCCGTACCCACTCGCTAAAAGGACAGTATGGGTGGATTGTGCGCCTTTAACAGTAAATCCGGTCCCTTCTTCATCGGGATGAGAAACAAAGAGAGCGCGCGGATGGATACAGAGGCACCCCCAGAGCAGCGAATCTGCATCCTTGTAATACGCGCTTAGCTGTGCCGCTTATTAAGTCGTATATGGACGCGTTTCCTTGTGCCCGTGGAAGTATTAGTACTCTGACGGGCCGTAACTCCATACGTGTATTATTCAGCCTGGCCACCATCATTTATGCCAACGTATATCATTACTGTCGTTACGTCTGTTCGGCGCGTTAATAGCCATGCGTTACATCTGAAACGTATACGTGTACCTACTATCATTTTTCACACACATTTTTAATCAGTTCTCAAAAAAATTACAGACTACCTTTTTACCCCCTTTTTTTTTTAAAGGTACTTTAACGGTCATGCAAAAGGATACGATACCTCTACGTGACCTTGACCCTCGATGGTTTTTGGTAGAAACATATTGAGTGACTAAATGTATGGAAGAGAAGGAAAAAAACAAGTTTCAGTAGCTAAGTGGTCTCTGAAAGTATTATATCGCATGTCATCATTCGTACAAGAGGTTAATGTGCTCTAGGTGATCAATGTCGGTGACAAATCTAAGGGTTGACTTACTGCTCCAGTTCGACACTCAGTATCCCGGAGAAGCAAACAAGAGATAAATGGACAAGTAAATTATTCGCACAAGTTTATACCATGAGCTTTCAATTGACATCCACCCACCCGATTGATTTTTAGCTCTACATATAGCAAAAAAGGCCCCCTCGAGGCTTCTTCTTTTTTCCTACCCTTCGCCCGGCCATCCTCGGTTGGCGCCCATCGTGGGGAAAGCGCACACACAGCCCCGTGATTATACTAATTGAAGTAATGACGCAAGATAAATCTCTGAGCTCGCGCGTGCCCGCCTATACGTATACTTACATACTCTCGGATGGCGTGTACATCAAGTATACAATATGGTATACACAAAGAGGTACCGCCGAGCTGATGTGTAACACAACAAGTCGAGAGCTTGTACCCACGTTGCTTTACTTTTTCATGAACCGAGTCGTTTTTATATGCATGGATTCATCGGGATTATTTACTAGGCGCGTTCAACTGATCCGTCGATAAAGATCCTCCACATCTGTAACTACATATTAGTTCGGGCCTGTTATGTTTGGCACTTCCGCTCAAACATCTGTAGGGTTATTAATTAGTTGGGAAATAGGTTCAGTTGGAGGAAACTGGTAGGAGTTCATCGGGTCGATCTACAACACTCTGTCGAGTCGTCTCGTTGTCTATCGCGGAGACTATACACACACACACACACACTCGCAATAAGAATAGGAACGCATATGCGCAACTCTACATACGGAAACTCGATACATCACAATTCACATTGATGGGCCTACAACTTGATGAAAGTAAATTTCTTCCGAGCCCCCGACGACCGCAACACAAAAGTCGATGCGAGTTGTCCTAATTGCTCCAAAAGTCCATGTACGTAAGTGTATATAGGTACGAGCCAATGGTCCGAGCAATTACTTTCCCGAGTCCTCCATCACCTGCACGTGGGACGGCACGGACATAGGGATGTATCTCGCGTGACGCTCCAGCCACGAGAAAGGTACACAAGTATATAAGGAGGGCCTCGTTGGGACACAATACAAAGGGTGGCTGCACCCACACACAGGCCCGTTGTCGCCTGGACCGCGACACTGGTGCGCGACCAGGTATGGGAGGGGGATAAAGTAACCAGCAGCTAACATCGGTACAGAGTATCACATATACTCGTATAGCAGTGGGCCCTCGATCGTGCTTGTGCCACACAGGAAGTTCCCGGCCCTTATTACCCTGCGCTTAGCCTCGTATATAGTGTCTACGTTATATGTATGTGTATATACATAGGGAGAGGAACTTTTCTCGGGTAATGTCGCGTCAAGGGGTAAGTATAGGCACAGCCATATATATATATATACATCTCCGGCTCGCGCTCCGTTTCCTTTGCCGGTGCATGGTGTACAGGTACATACATATATATATATTTACAAGTGCCTAGGCGGAGCAGGTATATGGCCCGCGGCTGCTCCCAAGCTCGAGTCCAAGCACCATACGTATACGTTGTGTGGTCATCACGGCCAATTGTGGTATATACATATGTATATATATGTATATATATGGTGGTGTGTGTAGAGCAGCGCATCCCATGGGAGCTCCCGAGCCGGATGTGCCACCCAAAGTACACAGCCGCGGGCTATACGCTCTTTTCCCCTGTGAGCGCGGTGAACCAACTCCTCCTCCTCCTCCTCCCCATTTTCGTACTATACATACCTGCAACAACTACTTGTCGTTGTCTTGCATACACAGACGCGACGTTCGCACGCAGTTGGACAATAGGCCTGTGCACCTCTGCCCCGGTCGTCTTTTGCTGCACCATGGATATATATATATATACATACACATACTTAACCAACTAACTCGCCAGGGCCATTTCGTACCGAGACACTTTTTTCCTCCTTCCCCCCGACCCCTACCCCCTTGTACGGCTTTAAAGCTCAAGGCTCTTTTTATATGTATGTACGTACGTGTATGTATATACATCTAGGATTTAATTTCAGCTGTGGGCTATGCCTGTGTACACATACGTACTTAACAAGCGTGCACTTAATCATGGGAAAATGCCGGCAATTTGCAATTTACGTATACATACATATAATGAATAATCAACATAATTGCTACAGGAGGCTCAGTGTATTTATATGCACACGTATATATTATATATATATGTATGACGTGTGTCTCACCAAACGGTGATTTTTCTACTTGCGTTTTTGCCAGTCTCTCGTGGTGTCATCGCCACACTCTACCTAATTTAGAATGCACCCGAATATGGAAAAATAACTCACGTTTTTTTTTTTTCACACAACGATGAATAAAAAATGAATGTGTTTATGCCACCGTTTCCATCATTATACCAAACTCGAGGTGTTTTTACAGTAATAGTATTTTTAATTTTCGTGAGGCTCAACTGGATTTCATTGCGCGATACAAAGATCCAAAAGTCCAGATATACCACGTACATCACGAATGATGCTTCTGTTTTTGTTTTTTGTTTCCGTACACACATACACGTATACGTGGTCATGCCGTTATTAACGACGCCCGTCCATGGGTACACTTACGTTTTTAACGCCGCTACGGTGTACATTCGAGTGGAAGCGTCGGTTTCGACAACAACGCGTTTAACCAACTGCCGCCGTACCATAATAATAATTTTACCGTCGTGTAAACGCGACTCGAGCAGCAATTGGAAAATACCGTAAGGGGTTTTAATTAAAGCACACACGGGCAGTTCGATTTATTTTATTTCCAGCGGTGTATCCGATTGTGCGCGCGAGCGGCATCGTATACGCGAGGATGAAAAAAAAGTGGGGGGGGGGGAATGGAAAGGAAACACCGCGGATACTCACACACGGTGGTGTAGCAGTGTACGGTAGCGCGCGTGGAATCCAAGAGCTGCCAAGGCGCCGGGTTTATTGCACCGAAATTAATTAATTAAGAGTATAACGCGCCGGCAACGGTTCGCCCCAGTGGCGTGGTAGGAGGGGGGGGGGGGAGAGAAAAAAATAAGGTTCATCGCGCGCCTCCATTGTGGCCACGATCCTCCTATTTTTCTCTCCCAAAGCGCATAATACAACGCTCCCCTCCGTGTGGTTGTGTACTTCCGTTCCTTGCGGCGCGCACGCGTGTACAGTAGTTGCGCTTCTTTCGCGAGATTGGAGGAGGAGGACACGTTTTTTCCCATGGACTCTGGTTGTAAAAGAAAAAAAAAAAAAAAAAAAAAGTTGGAGATGCTCTTGCCGTGGAGGGTAATTACGTCACCCGCGGACACTCATCAAGATCGTAAAGTGGCAGTGCGCCGGTCCGTAATGGCGGAACTCGTTAATCTTGCCTCGGGAAGGGGCCACACGGTGCAGTACACGCACTGGCAGGTGTGGATACATACTCCGTTGCGATGTCTTTTTTTTTTATTTTATTGCCATTTTAATCCCCATGGGGGGACGGAGGGCTCTTGCATCCTCGACTTTGCCGGTGTTTTTGTCTAGTCGTTCCCGAAAAAAAAAAAAAAAAACGGTTCAATTTTCCTAAATGAAAACGGGAAGGAAAACCTCAGCTTCGAGTGCCGTTTTTTGTTTTTTTCTCCGCAGTGCTCTCATCTCCGACGTTTTCATTTTTTTGGAAAAGAAAAAAAAAACCGTCCCAATCACCTGCTCCTGGCTCGGCATTTTAATTGCGTTTTAATGAATCAGCCAACAACATCTTAATTAAAATATGCCCGAGCTGCACGGCTACCGATGCAAATTCCCGAGCTCCCCCACCCCCCTTCGACGATCAATTAACTTTCGCTCCCTCGCCGAGAACAAGAAAGCAATTCCAGTCTCCGAGGCGGTAAATCGCAGTGCGGAAACGCGTATACGTGAATGCATGTTTATAATTATTCTCGCTCGAGGACGGATTTCGATGATTTGTACCACAGAGATGGGGCGAGCGAAAAATGTAGGTACCAATAACCAAATAGCTCGGCCTGTTTATCGAAGCGAGAATAAAATACCTACACCCAAAGCCACCCAAATACTAGTTTGTTCTCGCACAGGTTCAGAGCCATAAATAAGGGGATCAATAATATCCCCATCGGAGCCTGGATAGCAGACGTCCAAGGACCTCGGCTGCCGGAGTGAATCCATCGAATACACACGTATTTTACCGGCGACTCGATTTGTATACCGTAAGTATCGCGAGAGCCTTTTCGCGATATACGAGCCCCAAAAAATATAGAAAAGAGAGGGTCGAACCAACGTTGGGATGGGGGGGGGGGGTGTGTGGAAGAACAGCCCGAAGAGAAGGAGGAGGAAGAAGGAAGGAGATGGACATTGGCAGTGGAAGAAGTAGCTAATTATCGAGCGTGTTACATAATTAACTGTCCCGCTCTCTCCCTCCCTTTCTTCATCGGCATGTGTATACGTACACGAGAGAGAGTAGAATAAGAAGTTAGAATAGTGTATCAGGATGAGAAGAAGCACCCACGAGCAAGTCTCTTCCCCTGTGCACGTGTGTATATATATATATGTACGTATACCTGCTGCTGCTGGATGCAGTTGCAGCTTCCTAAGGCGCGATCGGAAAGGTTTTACCGTTAAGACAACCTGGCCGGTAATGGAGATTCGTTCGCGGATAAAACTTACAAACACCACACACATATATACACACGTAGGCACAGAGAGAGAGAGAGAGAGGGGGCAGGAAAGAAAGAAAGAGACACGCGGAAAAAGGGACAGCAACGGAGCGCGGCTTATTCTCTCTTTGCCGTTGCTGTATGTACCTATATATACTCTCTGTACACTCACACAAACACGTATAAATACACAGCTCCTCGGATCGGCTCTCCGTTGTAAGTACGGCTGTACGTGGGTATTGTGCGCGCGGGAGAAGCGCTAAGTATACGCGGAGAGGGGGACGCTCAATCACGTTCGCGCCACCCCCGAAGCCAGAGATATACCGTCTGCCTGCTATTTCGCATGGCGTTGGCTGCATGCATATTATATGTGCGCGAGTTGCAAAAAGAAGAGTAGGTACAATATATAGATACAGAGGTGGTGGAGGAGGAACAAGTAAAAACTGTACGTCTGTACGTGTTCGAGTGTGTATATACCTATCGTGGCAAAGAGAGGAGCTCAACAGCAGCTAGAGAGAGAGAGATGACCGAGGGATAAGCCGCGTCCTTCGCGCGCGCATACCCGAGCTATCATTTCTTCCCTCCCCGGCCACCCTGACTCATCCTCTCTCTCTCTGCGGCTTTTTTCCCTCCCTATACCCCCCTTTATTTTTCTCATCTCTCGTGTCGTGCGTGCGTGCGCCTTTGGGTACATGTGTATACTGGCTACTGCCGTGTAATCTCCTCCGGTGATGCGGTGTGTGTATGTACGCCTATTGAAATTCTTCGGGTCTCGTGGGGCTTTTTTTTTTTCCCCCGTGTAATCGACGCGTTTGATTTCGCACGGATGAGAGAGAGGGTTACGCGAGTCGCGCGAAACATTAGTTTTGCCGATAAGGAATCGGCTCTGCCTGACTTTTCCGGGGGCTTACACGCTATACGATGAGTATTCTCGGGTTTACGCTGAGTGTATATATACACATACGCGTTGACTGCGAAAACTGCTCCTTGCGTTATACTGTGAGCGGTTGTCCCTCGTTTCGTTTTTGGAGATTTTTTTTTTTTTTTCATAAATTTTAACAGCTTCGCCTACATCTTGGATTATTTTTTTTTAGTAAGGAAATTCTCTCGCTGTAGCTTTCAAGCTTTTTTTTTTTTTTTTCTTACTCTTCAAAGAAACGTAATCTCGCGGTTGCCTCAAGTTTTACTATGGTTGAAACTTCAGGGCCATTGTGTTTTACAGTGGATGAATTGCGTTTTTTTCAATTCATTAGCGCGTGTGTTTTTTTTTTTTGTTTCATTCATCTGATTGTTCTTGTCCCACAACGAAAATTCCAATACACTCGAAGCGATTAATCCATGTCTAGCAGGTCTTGTCAAAACAGACATCATATAAATTGGAAAAAAAAGAAAAGATACTTAGTTTATAAAGATAAAGTTCCTTTTTTTCCATTCCACACTTCCAAGTCAGAAACGAGGCAAATAAAATGATGTCTGCCGGCGGTAAATTGTGCAATGTAATCCTCGCGCGGATAGATGTACCGCGTGGACGCACACGTATATGGTTAATAAAGTACAAAAGCCGCGCGTGTCTCGTCCAAGGTTTTTCCCACAATTGTGTTGTAAAGCGATTAATACAAGTAATACTTGGAAAAGTATTTCCTGGTGTCATGGTTTTTTTTTCTTCCATCATCACCCGAGATTTGAAAAGTCAAACAACGACGAGCACATGAAAATCCAACCTCAGTACAGTGCGCTGTACAACCGCAGTATATTTTAAGCACCCGGTTAAACGCGCCGAAACCCGTGGCGAATATACCATTGTGACTTTTGCGCTGAAACCCGACCTGCAGCTCGCGATACTACACACTTCGAGGACGAAAAAGAAAAGGGGAAAAAAGCTCACAGTCGTATCGCGCGCAAATCCAATTTTCAAAGATCCACCATACACATGCGTATATACGGCCATCAGGATGATTAACTCTCTCTCTCTCTCTCTCTCTCTCTCTCTCTCATCAATTATTAGCCGAGGCCGATGGCATGGTATGAAAAATTGAAAAATAAAATGAAAATTATTCGTTACTATTTGTAATTATGAAATTTGGCAAAGTACTTAGTTATTATTGTTTAACTGTATGTTACTTAGATGCCTATAATTTATTGTAAACTAGCACCATATCTAATAGATGCAATCCATTGTACTTATGTTAGTTCAATTGCTAATATGTAACTCTTAAGTTATTACCTTACACTTGTTATACTTATTGCTGTTGTTATATTTCTTTATTTAATTATGTATTATTTGGTGTGTTGCCATTCGGGTGTTTCACCCTTGGCATTAATAAATTCGTTAACAATTAATCAAAAAATCTCTCAGGCACGAGCGGTAAACTCAAAAGAGGGTTTGGTTGACGAAAAGCTCCAACACTTGCAACCGAGGGTTTTTCGCCACCATCAACCCTGTGCCGCTGATGGTGCCGCAGGGTTAGTTCACCATGTACACTTTTCATCCTGCTATACGGGGGAAGGGGGCGAGAACGAATCAAGCTCATCACGCGTATGTGTCAGCGGGTATGTGCGTATACGCATCACGCAGACCTTGTTCGCACATAAATAAATACTACACACGTATCCGAGTGGAGGAACTGTACTTTTCACCTTATTTCTCTCTCTCTCTCTGCTATTGTCTTTGCGCATACTTACGTACACGTGTACGTACATGGGCGCACGCATGTAAAGGCGGCGAGAGAGTTACGGGGCATGTTGTAGGTACGACCTATAGGTATGTATATATGTATTGTACAGCGAGTTGCTCCAACGTGCGAACGCACATTTAATTTTCCCCATCAGAATCGCGCATCAGCGTACAGTGTGTGACCTCTCTCTCTCTCTCTCCTTCTCCCCGGTTATACGGTATATCTACCTATCATGTAGGTATGCATGGGTACATTTACACCGAGGTACATACGTCGTGAGGCTAACCAGCCGTGCGCGGACACCATTTCCCAGAACGCGATGCCACGGTGCCAACACCGAGAGCTTTACACTTGAGTGTACACACTTATTACATAGCTCATAAACCCCTTATATATATATATATATACCGATATGTTACGTGCTCCATGGCCTCCTTGTACATTACGGGCATGCACCTTCTTTCATTCCACGCGTCCTCCTTCTTCTTTTTTTTTTTTTTTTTTATCTCACACCTATACATACATTTATGTATACGCCCTCTCCCGAGGATCATCAAATCGCACGCGTGTGTATTTTGCTCGTGGATATAATATACCGTTGCGTGTGATTCTCAATCTTGTGCTCGTTTATTTGTGTATGTATAGGCGTCGCCCCGCTGTGCCAACCAACTATACGCCCCCAATTTTGTAGGTTTTAATTGGGCTTTCGGAAAGGCATAGGTCACCGATGAGCAAAATCCACCCTGTCATACGTGATGTATACATCCGTACGCGTAGAAAGAATACCGGAGTTGGGGTACAAGCTCACATGTATACACATTTGTTTTCAAGTCCCACAGTACCTACCTACCTACCTAGGGACAAACATTTCGGTTATTGTACTTGTGCGTCATCCGCGATAACAAAGCACTTGGGAACTTTGTCGAAATCTACAAGGGGTGGAAGGAGGGAGGGCTGTATTTTTTCCGCATCTCCCGATCGCTCAAAGATCCCTCGGCCCGCGCACGATGCCCCTGCGCGGCAATATAAACACTTTTATCGTTACAGGTACATCATAATGGAGCCTCGTGGAGAGTTTGCAGGGATGGGGGGGGAGAAGGGAAATAAAACAAAACAGGCCTGTATGTATAATATGCCGAGAGTCCGCGGCTATCACGCCCAAAGACGCGGACACGACAATGCACGTGTGGTGGCGACTCCTTCTCACGGAATGCCAATAAACAGCGTTCGGACCCCGCGACGACGACAATAAAATAACGCCGCTTCTCTTGCGCGAATAAGGCACGTCTGCGCGTGTGTGCGTGTGTTGAAGAAAAAAAAAAAAAAAAAAAAAGAGAAGGAGAGAAAAGACGGCAATAGCATCAGCAGCAGGGGTCCAACCTGTTACCTCGGACGCGGGTAAGTATATATTACACGTATATATATGTACACCGAGTCTTCGAGGGACTCTTCGGCCGGTGTTTTGCGATGCCTCGATCCTTTCTTCTTCTTATTCTTCTTCCGATATATTTACCTCCTTTCCTCATTCTCCCCGTTGCACCGAGTGATATACCTATACGCGTGATTTATGACTCTCTTTCTTTTCTTTTTGGATATTTTTTTTTTTTTTTTTTTTTATCTCACACCTCCATCTTGATTGCAAGCGTGTATGGTCTTTTTTTTGTTCAANAAGAAAAAAGTCCTTCCCGTCCCACCCACCCACTCCCTCGTGCCAATCAAAAAAACAATGCAAGTATACAAACTTTTACGTACACCTTTCCTTTTCATTTCAATGAACATCGAGAAATACCGCGAAGGGAAAAAACACAGCCGAGAGATGCGCATGACGCGGAAGCGTTCGCAAAGAGGTGAGGGTACCGTGGAGGGGAGGGGACCCACGGCGCTCTGTAAGTACCTATATATATATATGGTACGAGCTTGACCGTGTCCCGGGCTAAGGCCTATAGATGCATCGATGCACGAGAGCCTATGCATATATTTCATACACTCGCTAGCTTGATGGTACGAGCATTCGTTTTGCTAAATGTATAGGTACCCAATATATAGTGTATGGCCTGACTTTTAAATGCCCCCTAGGGTTTTTGCGTTCATTACATGTAGGCTATCGTGGAGTTTGGTAAAAATGGTTATAAGTACAAAGACATCACAGTTGATCAATAGGCAAAAATTTCTATGGACAAGTATAGTCACTGATATCACAGTGTACACATATGCCACGGACAAACGATTTTTGTATAAATTTCGCTTATAGTTAACGTGTCTTTCCGTGGAATGAAAATATAGCTGCAAACGTTGAAAAAGCTTGCATAGTTTGGATAGCACTGAAACAACTCCATTTGTCGTGAAAAAGAGTTGAAAAAAAAAAAAAAAAAGGAAGAAAAATGTATATTCTACTTGTAAAGTTAAGCTGTTCAAGTACGATTGCTCGAGTGGCAAAAACGGCGCGGCGCGTGTGATTCTGAAAAGCATTTAATTAGCGTGTATTCAAGTGGCCCGGACGACTCGTCGAGCGTGTATATATAAATAACGCGGAACGACAGAAATTCCCATGAATTAAACAACTTCACGAATCACCGTCTCTTTCTCTCTCTCTCTCTCTCTCTCTCTCTGGGAGTGCACAATTAGAGCCGCTTGATGTCGTTCGCACGAAACCTTGTATAAACACGCATTATGCACGATTACCACTCACTCGACTCGCGAAAAACAATAATAGCAAAAAGTACGTGCAATAAATTTTGCCGAATTAAAAACAGGTCTTGCGCGAATATGATTGTCATCTCGACGGCGATTCGACGCCCGCGTGGCTAGCTGACAGAGGGAAATGATTGCCGACTATACCGTGCTTTACCCACGTACGCATACTCGACTCGCCGTGCTTTCATGCATTTTTAATTAATTTAATGTACCTACACCCAACACTTGGTTTTTTTTTCTTTTTTTTTTCGTAAAAAATATAACTAGGAGCATAACGGAACCGCACAATTGTAAGCGATCCGAGCCAACCTGGTGTGCGCGGTGACTGAAAAAGCGCAGGAATTTAAAGTGCCGTGGAAAAAAGAGGAGAGGGAGGGGGAAGGAACCTGAACGATGATAAGTAAATAAAAGGTGAAATATGCGACGAGGAGCCCGTTAATGGTATGCAGTCGGGAGTACAATCGTGTGTCACACGTATGCCTAAACCTCCTCCACAAATAGATATATGTATAGACACACACCCGAGGATAACGGACAGGCGAGTGAGTAATATACATAAGTACAGCACAATGAGACTCGGTTGTAATAACCAAGTGTGAAACGGAGGAAAAAGAAGAAAAAAACGAGGCGACGCTCCGACACTCGCGTATTATGTGGTTGACACTCTGTAACGGAGAATGAGAGGAGGAGGAGGAGGAGGAGGAGACGACACCGCGGGCGCACAAGTGTAGATATATTTGAGGTGGCATATACGTTGGTATGATGTCGCGTGTATAAAGACACATCGCGGTCAGCCTCGGTTGTATCTGGGCCATCGGGGTCCCTCTCCGTTTCCATGCATAAATGTACGGCGTGCACTTTGGTATAGGTACGCGTTTCGCATATATTTGAAAAAGAGGAGGCGCGTACTCGGGTTCGTTAAACCAAGCCGTCGGGCCGCGAGAGCGCGCAATAATAGGTAAATAGATTGGGCCGATATACCTCGCACTGTTTGCGGGCGCTTTGTCCGTTTTCGCTCGCTTGTCCTCCTATCTTGCTCTACTGCGGCTGCTGTTGCAGTATGTACACGCCAAACCATGCGCGTGTACGTATATGCAACAATGCCCGTGTGTCTTTTAACCGAATTCCGAGCGCGCGCGCGACCGATTTTACACGTACCTTATGTACATATACCTGCCACTACTTACGTTTATATCGTATACGGTTGTTGCTGATAAAAGTCCTCGTTTTTTTTTTTCCAAGCCAATTACTTTCGATTTGTGCCCTCATTTCTTTCTCAGTATATTTATACGTGTATCGATTAATGAAATCATGAAAATTAATCCTGAAACATTGCCGTGTACTCTACGCAAATCCGAGTGTGTTAAAATACACGTTTCAAGCGTACAGTCGAAATTCCTGGTTTTTTTCTATTTTCTTATAAAATACATTACAGTAGCGTTGATAAACGTTTTAATAACAACCAAATCTATACTTTTTTGTAGTCTAATTTGTCTCGTATATAAACTAAACAATTTTTTTTTTTTTTTTTTTTTTTTTCCTACGATTGACATAAGAAGGCTGAGAGGGTAATATATTTTTGTCACAGATTTTACACACTTGGTATGCATGTTAAATCTGTGACAGCTAATTTTTTTTTTCGCTCCGCAGCTTTCCTATATACTTACATTGGGTTTTCCCCATTCAACTGAGTCGAGTTTAGTGAACCACTTGGTGCACCATAGATTTGGTTGTTCTTCAAATTTTTAGCAATGCAACTACGATGTATTTTATTAAAAAAAAAAGTTATGTACTTCAACACGCTTGGATTCACAGTGATTACCTAAACGACACGAGCTATCGTGAAATGAGTTAAAGGATGTCTCAGAAAAAACCGTCCTTGTCCCCTCCATCCGCGCACAGAGAGACGATCACCTCGTTCATTAGGCCATAATCCCCCGTGACTGCGCCGTGCTAATGCTTTTCCGCCTTCCTTGGCGGTAGGTACATGTACGGTACATCAACCTGTACGCATCTTTGGGGGGAGGCTCGCAGCTAATTGAGTCGACGATTTTTGCCTAGAGAGAGCTGGATTATCCTCACGAGCGCAAAAAGCAGATCGAGCTTCCTTGTGGTGGTACGTGCGGGGATTCCCAAAGGAGGGATTTGCCCGCCAAGAGTCGCGCCGATTGAAATTCCAGATCGGATCGTGAGCCGAGCGCTCTTTCCTCCCCTCCCCGTATCGGGGGTCTGCTGGCAACGTTTAGCGCCGCGTGGTATACGTGCTTTTTATTCAGCTCGCGATTTTTGGCGTTTTGCGGGTTTTTTGCTGTTTTTTTTTTTTTTTTTTTTTTTTTACAGAAAAAATATACATATATAGCGAGGTGAGGAATCGACGGCTTTATCTTTGGATTGGTGGAAAAGTTTTTCGACCACGTTTTTTCACCATGTGATGCCCGAGTTCCGCAAAAGGAGACACTTACGATAACAGTTTTGCTCGACATTTTGCCAAACAATTTTAATCATTCGTCATCAGCGATGTCACTTTTTTGCCACCACGACCGTACAATATGTTGACAGTTGCGGGAAACGTCCTTTCAATAATTTTCGAGATCGGAGGTGATGTAGGTTCGCAAAAGCAAGGCGAGTCAATCAAGTTTCAAGTCGAAGGCATCGGGAAAAACAAAAGCTATATATTGCCGAGAGAAGATGCGCGCGGCTACCCGAGCGTGTGGGGATAATATGGAAGCAAGGGAGCGAGGGGGAAAACGGGAGGAGGCGGTGTTAGGTATCGGTATTGAATTATATCGGAGACAAGAAAAGGAAAAAGATCGATCGGTTATTCGATCGCATCACGTAGCTGTTGCGAGAATATACCTCTTCGTTGCCTTTTTTTCCACCTTTATTTACCAATAGTTGTAGTGTCAGCTTTTATTTTATTTTTACTCATTTGCGTTTTTTTGTATCCCTTCAAATATAACTTAATTTTAGACAAACGATATCTTCGTAATGAGTTTTTTTGTGTCAAATTGCCATGTGTGTTTCATCATCCACTTTACGTTACATGTAAAAGAAATTTTATTTCGTGAGTTATTTATTCAATTATTCAAATTATGTTATCATTTTATCCTTAAACTGTGATCTTGTATTCTTGACACAAGCTCATCATTTATCTCGTTTTGTACTCCTTAAATGTTGTGCTAATTTGAGAAACAAGCCTCTAGTTTAAAACTTTCTAAAATCGGTAAAAAATTTAAAAAGCATACTTCCTATCAGTCACGGTGTATGTCATTTCCAAGGATTATCACAAAGACGACGTAGATATACATATGTTCAGGTGCGCGCTCGCTCCGATTGAACCGTTATTTTGAAACAGAAAATCCGCCCAAGATTCTGATGGGGTGGATGAAAAAAAAAAAAAAAAAATTCCCCGTGCGAATCAATAAATTTGGAAAAAGGGCTCGTAAAGAAGGATAAAAAGTACACTGTACTGCACGATTTACACAAGCTAACGCGTTGGATGCACTTTTCCAAATTCGTGCACTAAATAAACGTACTAGGTGCTCGTGCATCCGAAAAATGTATGAATTCGCTCGGTGGAAATAAATCCGGGCAGCTAAAGAAGCCGGCCTGCAGCTAAACGCGAAACGTATACTATATATATGTAGGCACGTGGGCGCAGCGCCACTGAAACGGAGAGCGGACGCACGGCTATAATTCACGCGCGCGTATCTGGCCCGAATCGCCCCGCGAGATTTACGCGCTCGGCTCTTCCTTCGATGTTACACACTTGCTTCCAGCGGCCCAAAGGATCCGCCGGCTTTGCTCGTGTGTATGTGTACGATAACGCGAGTGCCGATTTGCCTGCAAAGCGAGAGAGCCTCGCCGATTAAGTCGTTTCGGAGGTGCGCCCGTGTTTGCTTTTCAAGACCCCGTGAGCACCGATACCAATTTCCTACGGATTCATCATTCCGAGTTGCGGTTTGCAGGTTTCTCCAAATAACTCCTCGATACACACTTGTACGTTTCCACCATACCTACGTACACCAGCTTATTGATCAAGCTATACGTCTATTTCTTATTCCATATGATTATATTAAATGTCGATAATATACGAGTAGACGATCGATCGGTTGACCACGATTTCATTGGCTGTGACAGTGTCACTGATCAACCGATCGCAACGAGATAACAACCGTGCGAGCAGGCAACTACATCTTTTGCATTGAATATTTCGAACAGAAAAACACAAACACGCCGATCGGCATTTACGACGGCGAAAAAGGGCTTACCGATTTTTTCACGCTGTGCATCGCGTTCTGGTATAGCCCGCATTCTAGTGGGTGCACTACCTGTACGTGTATATATAGCTACTGGCTGTGGCACGCGATCGTCAAACTGCGCGAAGTAGCGCGAAGTGGCTGGAAAATTGGAACAAACAGCCGTCCGTCAAGTTGCACCCGCGTGCATGTCTACAATATTGGAGTTTGTAGGTCGACGGGTGGGCTACTACCGTCTACTATTGGTTCGGCGATTTTTCGCGGAGCTCGATCCGTTGTTACTGTGGATCACAAGTTTTGATAGATCGGTACAATCAATAGGATATTTTGGTGTCGAATAATCTATAGTGTACCGTTTCAAGTATAGCTTGTCAAGTGGTGCCATTTTATGAATGTTTTCACTGCACGTGTGACATCAAAATTTTTGCGTTTTTTTCATTACATAATAAATAACATGATAATCGAATCAATCGATCGTCAATCGACCATCCCTGTCAAATAAAATAATGTTCAATGGTGTCAAGTAATGCTCAGAAGCTATGACGTGAAATATCCTGTCACGCACTTAAAACGTTTTTTTTTTTTTTTTTTGTTTTTTTTTTATTAATCGCTCAAGAAAACAATTATTTGATGGGTCAGAGCTGAATAAATAGTTAATAAAGCTTCGATATAGTAGATATTTTAAATTGCTAAATTACAAATTATTGATAAATGTTAAAGAGATAAACGAGGAAATATTTTTAAAAAATGTATACGTCACATCATTGACTGATTTATTGTGATACAAAAATTATAAAGATAAGAATCATATCTCTGTATATTTATCAATTTAACCGATTGTACAAGCAAAAACCTGCAAAAGCCAGGTTTCTCGCACTTTAAGCTATTAGTTGAGAAAAAAGCGAGCGCGAAAGGACTAAGAACGAGGATATCTCGAAAGGACCTCTTTTGAACAGGTACAAGGGCAAAAAAAACTAACGCGCAGCTATCAGGCCCGATTTGTCTTTTTAGCTGCATCAGAACAAATCACACCGAGCATGTATTTTCCTCCCAAAACCCCCGACCCGCGGGGAATGGGTCAATGGACGCCGACGCTAGGTGCACGCGTCCCGGGCCCATTATCGGTGCCTCACGCACAATGCAAATGCAAGCTCGAGCGAGCGGTGCTCATTAATTATTCCCTCGAGTGCAGCTACATCTCCGATTCGGTTTCCCCGTCTCTCTAATCGCATCGAAAAGAAAGAGGGGGGGGGGCAACAAAAAGGAAGCCCCGTCGCCTAGATCATCGCGCGCCTCCCGAGATGATAAAAGGACTCTCGACCTGTGCCTTAATTGAAGCCTCTGTGGCCGCTATCTCTATTTTATTTAATTTTTTCTTTTTCATTCATCGTTTCGTATGTGTATACATGTACGCGCGTGTGCACCGCCCGTTCCGCTCCGCCGATTGTCAGATGGGACCTAATGAGCGCGCTGCCGTTGGAAGGAGGAGTCGTCTTTGATTTTCTCCCCCTCCCTCCACACATATTTTTTTTCCATTTGTTAAACTCCCCGGCGCGGTTTTTCCTCGCTCTCTGGCGTTAATTAACTCGATCCCCGTGTATATACCTTTGAGACGCTTTTTTAAAAAATTCCCCCTTCTCGCGCGCACTTCCTTTGATCGCCTGCTGCTCGGCTCGCGCGGAGGTTAATTTCACACTGCGCGAAAACGCTCGGCGATAAAGAGGAAGGAAAAAAAACACCACTGCCAATATAACAAAAGGGCCGTCATTTCCTTTTTTTTTTTTTTTTTTTTTTTTTTTTTTCGCACAAGAGCTATATGTAGAGGGTTGCGCGTCTTTGTTTTTCCCTCCGAAGAATGATCCTCTCCGGTTCTGCCGGCTGAATTTGTTATTCCTTCTCCCCGCTCGGGTATATTTATTCAAAGTCCGTCATTTCTTTCGTTTTTACCCTTGGCTTCCCTTTCCGCGCTTCGTTTATCGGCTATTGTTTCCTCCTCTGGCGAGTTATGCATTTACGACCCTTTGTGCTGCACTGAATATTTTTTTTTATTTCTATTTTTTTTCGTATTCCGCGAAACGTGTACATTGTCGTGTCTATGCGAAATGAAATTCCTCGACCGGGTGTATTGGTTTTAGCTAGCGAGGGTTAATAACCGTCGCGAGTATACGTAATCATCCGAACCCACGGAATTAGATATCGGTATTTCGTAGAAAAACATTGTTCCGCGGTTCTCCGCGGCTAAGGAAATTGCAACAATGTGCCATCGGAATGGCACTTACAGCACGTAATTTAGTCAGCATTCCCGTACCAGCATCGATACATTTAGTAACGTTGGTGTATATATTTTTTTCCGTATCGAGTACCGATATCAATTGGTCCGGAAAGCATCGTTCAGGTTTTTCTTTTTATTTCCAAAGACGAACTTATTGTATACGCACGCACGAGTTTTTCACCGTTAACGCGAAGCACGTATAGGTACGCTTGCATGAAAGCAAAGTAAAAAAAAAAAAAAAAAAAAAAAAAAAAAAAAAAAAAAAAAAAAAAAAAAAAAAAAAGAAAGAAAAGAAAAAAAATCCAAAAAAGGGGCCGAGTACGAAACTAGACGGGCACAAAAAGTAAAATTGGTTCGTGAGGCAAAACCCGTTACGAGAGAGCGCTCGGCCCGAATTCCACAGCCAATATACGCATATATACAGCTCGCTGGCGTGTGTCCGACACTTGCTCCCTTCTTTCTTTTTTTTTTTTTTTTTTTCCTCCTTGTTGAAGTTATCCCCGATTTGTCCCGTACGCGCGTTAATGCGCCACGCAAGTACACTGTTTGCGTCGCACATGAAAGTGTGCCGATGCTCCGCGAGTTTTAGTGAAAAAAATAACCACCCGGTCCCCCTTGTCTTCTCCTTCTTTTCTTCTTCTGTTCGCAGAGAGAGAGGAGGGAATCGAACACACACACGGCGCGGAAAAAAAAAGACACAGAGGCTAGCCGCAAGGCCGAGGGATGCGTTTTTTGTTGGGATATATTATATACACGGCCGGGCCCGCAGGACGATCCTTTTCGCGAGCCTCCCGCGTCCCTTCTTCTTTTCCCACAGCCGTGCACACACGCGCGAGCTAATGAACTTGAACTTGGCTTTTTTTGCCCCTCTGCCACGGATGTATTGGGTTTCGCTCTCTTTTCTCGGAGGATGGGTATACCCCTCGCGGGGCTTTTTGCTACGGGACGGAGGAGCAGGTATGCGAATTGACCGGCGCGAAGATTCGCCACGGGCGCATGCCGACTTTTGCTTTGTTTTTCTCCCTCCCTCCCTATTTTTTTTTTTTTTAATCTCTCTTCCTCCCTCTGTATCATTCGTGATGGTCTTTTTTTCCCGAGGGGCTTGAAAATTGATCCTCCCGGGACGGATGGCTCGAAAGGACGATTCCTGGAACGATGTATGTTTTTTTCTTTTTCGGCTCCTCCGAGGGTTCGCTTGGAGCGCGTGTGTAGGAAAACGTCGCGGGAAAAGCGCGACGTGTGTTCGTAAGCCGCGCGAAACCAATCGGCTATGCAGCCAAGGCGCGGCGAGAGTCGAGCTCGGAATAGACGAAACGGCCGAGAGAAAAAGAAAAGAAAAAAAAGAAAGAAAAAAAAAAAAAAAACGTATATCCGCGACGACGCTCTTAACGGTACAGCGCGCCGAGCCGTGCCATTGTCGAGTCGTGGACGCGAGAATTGTACGGCCGAGCGACGGCGGGGGTTGGAGCGCGCGGGGTTTTTCCTGATGGGCAAAAGGAATCGGGAGCGCGCGCGGAATATATGAGGTATGGTTCGTCACCACCAATTATTTTTCTTTCTCCCCTCAGCCAGACGTGTCTGCTATTACCCGATACGGTGCACTTTTGCGCGACTCTCCGAGGCCGTGTCATCCCCACGGGCGGTGTGCTCCTTGCGATACTCCTTCGATGATCCCTTCGTTTGCATATTCAGCGGCGAGCCGTCCGGGTCGTGCGGGCGCGATTAATTTATTCAAAGTGGCTCGGGCTGAATTGCTCAATTGGGCAAGAATCACCCTTGCTTTTTTTTTTTTTTTTTTTTTTTTAACGAGGTTGGACTAGTCGTGAAATCGTCGCGGCACAATTTTACATTCCTGCACGCGGGGAACAAATGGAAAAACCTTACGAGGAGAAACGCTCTCGTTCCCGACCAAAGGAGAGGAGAGAGAGAAGGGGAAAAAAAAATTTACATCCCAAAACGCATCTTGGCTCAAACGTGGAGGTAAAAAGAAAAAAAAAAAAAAAAAAACCCGAGCAACTCGCATTCCAGAGCCTCTTGCATTAAGATTATAATTTCCTCGCGGACACAATAGCCCGGCTTGTCACGGCACTGCACGCTTTTACGTAATTCCTCGAGTTTTCGGTCCCGGCACTCAAGTGTTCTCAACTCTTTTTCCTTTTTTTCCTCTCCTTCTCTTCCACCTGTACGAGTGTAAGGCTCTTCATTTATATTAGTACACGTCTCGTCAGGATCGGTGTAACCGGCCCATGCCATGATTATTTTAACCCCCTCAGCGGTGGAAATAAACGATCGTTCGAACAATTTTATCGATGATAGTATATAGCTGCTCGATCGATGAATACCAATAAATTTGGTGATATACGTTGTCCCACCCCCTAACCACCGTAGTCTTTTTCTTATTTTCCCTGTAAATCAAGTGGATCGGACCCTCTTTTCTCGATTGAATGTCCCCGAAATAATGGATGGAGTAGCAAAAAAAAAAACAGTCGACTCACCTTATATCCCCTGAACGCTCGTGGTGGATGATGATGGAACGCACTGCGCCGGCAGTGTGGAGCACCTGTTTGCTCTCTCTCTCTCTCTCTCTCTCCTCGTACTTTTGCAAAGTAAGTCTCTGGCACTTTTTCAATCTCAGTTACGATGGTGCCCCTTTAAAGTGCCGAGCGTTGGCTCGTGTCCGTCGTCTCCCGGCACCCTTTTGCCGAACTTTCCAACTTTGTCCCGTTCCTCGGAGCTTATCGAACTCGCGGGGAGCGCCGATTCGCGACACCCTCGCGATATCAGAGATCTGGAGGGGCTGAAAACGTATACAGTGTCCTCGTCGGAGCGCAAAGCCGCACACTCGGGGAAAGTACGACCGTCTCGCTGCGGCACTTTTGTTCACCCTTTTTTTCCTTTATTGATTATAACAATCGCGCTTTTAATCGACCGCTCGTCAGTTATTCGCTTGTCCGTACTGTCCGCGCGCGCGTCGCACAACTCCAAATATTCTTTTTATTCCTTTGTTTTGTTTAAAAAAAAAAAAAAAAAAAACAAGCAATGTTCATACATGTGTGTATGTATCGCGCCTTTGCTGCAGCCCTCGTTGAAAAGGTGGCGGCAGCAGCAGAACCAGCAGCAGCGGGGGCTATTGTCGAGCCGGTGCGCCGCGTGCAAGTCAACTACTCGTGCGCCGCCGGGCCACGGTACCTTAAATACCTTGCGCCGGCCTGCCGGCGGCTCTCTCGGCGCTTCTCCGCGAGCTCCGGCCCCTCTCCCGAGCTACTCTCCTCGCCCATTGGCAGCCACCGCCGGCCCCCCAGTGCTCCCGAGTTTTCATGTGTTTGTGCGCTGCCGGCACACGTATACATACATACGTACATACATATATACCCATCACGCGGGAGATGCGCTCCGAGCTGGCCATCTCGCTCTCGCGGCTCCCCCTTCTCTCTTCCGCGGGTGCGCGCATCCTTCCTCTGTACAGGAGTGCGATGTCCTGCGCGGAGGTTGCCAGAGAGAGGGGAGAGCCGGCGTCGCGACGCCCGCCGCGCCGGCCGGAGTATCCATATACGTGGAAGAAGAAGAGGACGAGAGGAGAGAGCGATGCAAAAAGGACGAGAATCTATGTATATAGGTAGGTACAGCCGTGTCGTGCGGTGCTGCCGCTGGAGATGAGTCCTCGCGGTTCTCGGGAGAGGAGAGGATGCTGTATATCCTACAAAGGGAGGAGGATCACGCATGCGCCTACGCGGCCGCGGAGTTTCAACGCGATATCGGTGTGTTTTGTATAGTTCTTTGGTCCAGCTGCTCTCTCTCTCTCTCTTTCTCTGGTAGGTGCTGCTGTCGCGGTGCTGTCCGGCACAAGGCTATATGGTACACGTTTTGCTGAGCTATGGGGATATCCTCTCGTGATCTTCGAAACGCAGGAAAAGCTGGTCCTCAAGTGGTTTTGGTGGTGGTGCTCATTAAGCCAGGCCCGAGGGACTCCATGTCCTTGCCTTCATTGAATGCGCGTGCAAAAACTATGATTTTTCTACCGAGGGCTCAGTAAATATCGAAACAAAAACCGCCCAAAGTATATTTACGTCATTTCAAAGCTTAATTTCGGATAATACCGGAATTGTAGCTTTTAGAGAGGACTACGTGTTCTTTTGATCGCGCATTTTTCCATTTTCCGCAAGTTGATTGAAAACATGACTCTTCAAAATAAACAAATAAATCATTCATCAACGAAAAAAAAAAAAAAAAAAAAAAAAAAAGTCCAAGTTACGCACGGAAAAAGCTTTCCCTCGTTGACGCACGCATATTCTGAAGAACGACGGGTTCAACCGGCAAGGTTACCGCAAGTCGAACCCACGTAATGCTTACTTTTCTCTCTTTCGGGCAATACCCGCGTGATTACGTCTTCGGCGTTCCGAGAGATTCCTGGGAAGGTGAAAGATCGGCGTAAGTTTAGCGCGGAGCGTGTATGTTTCGTAATATCGGTACTGCGCACACGCAGCGCGGGGATTTACCGATTTTATTTATAAAACTTACTGAGGATCCTTTCGAGCTTATTGTCCGAGAATTTATACGACTAATGAACATTAAAGAGTCGAGTCTGATTCTTTAGCGGCAATTATGATTTCGAAGTCGTTAATAGGCGTAGCAAGGTACTTCCATGTAGTTCATTAATACGCTGTAAAAAATCTTGTGTTGGTAATAAGATAGAAAGCTCACGTTACGATGATATGTGTTGTACCAATGACGGGCAGAAAACTCGAGCAGCGATACATGGGTTTGTTTATTTAAGTGTAGACTCGGTAAATTTTTTCAAACAGGACGACACTCTTTAAGGACAGGATACGTATAGGGCTCATATAAGGACATAGTTATGAGAGGAAAGCATAGGTAAGAGAATAACTTTGAAATAGCGACATATCCCCAGAGTTGAAAATACTTTAATTACGGACACGGATAATGAGGTAGGGATGACACCCTTTGACTGATGTAATAAAGATGTAGGGCCACTACAGAGACATAGGCACTTTGACCGAACATAAAGAAGTTATTACATGAGCATGTAAAGATAGCGTGACTGAAACAGATGTGACGAAGGAATTATTGTAAACATAACAAGTATTGAAAATGAAATTTTCTCGGCTAAGACTGCAATTCACTGCAGTTACAAATGGTCAAAGGAAGAAACAAAAACGGAGACTCAAAGAATCATAAATCTCGAGATAAGAACAAAATACTTCGATGTAGAAATGGAAACTTCGAAGCGATGGAAACTTGGGGAACAAATCGAGGAAAGGTTAAAAACCAATCTGCGGAAAATTAAAAATATCAGAAATGGTTAATAGTGGTTCTACAAACACGTCACGGAAAAAGATATAGAGAGACAGGAAGCGAAGGGCATCAAGGATTTAAAAAATTTCCAAAATATATAGGAACAAAAGAAAAGCATAAAATGCATAAAGTAAGGAATTCAGACGTAAAGTGAAGTGTTTTAACACTCGTAAAAGGTGGGATTATAAACTAAAAGGAAAATGATGTAAGCATTGATGGTTGAACTAAAGAGCTTCGCATGTAGGGACATATTGAAGCTTAGAGTCGAACATAGATATAAAATACTAAGATTATTTTAAACCATATGTACATACTAACATTAAACTTGAAACTTATTTTCCTCTTTAACCCAAGAAAAAATGAAAAGTAAAATTATTTAAAAAATCAGAGGGAGTGAGTGATTGGGGCAAAGCACCTCAATTTTTTCTTTTTCTTTTCCAAAAAAAAAAAAAAAAAAAAAAAATCAGCACAAGGTACACTTGTCTCGAAAAAAAAAGTCTCCATACTTAATTCCAAAACCAATGCGCGCATCGCGCAAAAAGGAGGATGGATCACTTCCTCGCCGGGGTAAGCAAGTAAATACTGCTCGTCGCATCTCCCACAGCTGTATAGTATTCCCACATATATAATATACGAGTCGAATCCTTCCGAGCATCAAAAACCAGCGCGCAGCTGGTGTACGTGGAACTCCCCAAAGCTCGAATCGGCCGTCAATCGCAGATAATACACCTCAAACGGCGCCCCTTTCTCGTGTATACCAGCCGAAACGCCTTGTATATATATATATATATATATATATACCTGTGCGGAGGAGGAGAAAGATATTGTGCGGAAAGACGAAATTCACTTTCGGTTTCGGGCCTATAAGTNTCTACATAGCTGCACGCACGCATGCTCCTCCATCCACGTGCGTATAAATGCATATACGCGTCGATACCTACCTGTTGATGGACGCCTTGTATATATATATATATATATATATATATCCTTGTGCGTGTAAGTAAGAACGAAAAACACACATATACACCCAAAGACGCGTAGCCGCGTCGTGTGCGGACCCAAGGCGGTGAGTCACACTCCCGTGCAGCATCTCCCGCCTGATGGTGAATCGATACTCGTGCAGAGCCAGCCAACGGGCGACGCGGGCGTGTGGGAATCCGAGATGTTATACTACACGTATATATATACCACGAAAAGAAAGAACGAAAAAAGGAAGGTAAAGAAACGCGTTCGGGAACGGGTTTCTTTTGCACATTACACGCTCAAAACGGCTCCACACGTATGGGGAAGGATGGACCAAATTTTTTCTCCTCCTCCTCCTTTCTCCACTCGGTCGCTGCTAATTTCTTCTTCTCGTCCTTTATGTGTCTAGTCATGTGGGATACGTAGGTATATATAGGCAATGACGCGAGGAAGAAGAGCCGGGCGCTGCCTCTTTGAAGCCCTATCGGGGCATATATCTCACTCGACGAGCCGAAGGAGCGTCAGCTTTAAGGTAGGCTTTGGCAAATTTTCCTTCGACTCGCCCCTCCCGTGCTTTCGTGTGCTCGAATTTTCGCACCCAATGACGCGAGTTTTTTTTCTTTATTCCCTCTTCATCCTCTTGTATTTCTCATCGCACTTGTTCTTTCCTTTCGAATGAATGGAATTCGCCACGCTCGTTTGTGTGAGAAAATCGCTCTTGCCGTATGTATGCGGGAAGCAAAAAAATTGACCTCCCGTACGTAGCATCACTGACGCAAAGTCAGGACCGTTATACGATGTCTCTCTTTTTTTTTTTTTTATACACCCATAGGTTTTATCGTTTACATTTTTTTGTACGCGTCTACCCATGTTACACATATATCATTAGGCTTGTTTTTCCACCTCCCGCTGCGCGTGTGATTCGGGCCGTAATATACGACCATATTCACCTAATTTGGTTTTATTCGCGATAACTGTCGTACGCGCATTAGGCACGGGTATTAAGACGAGCCGCCGGGTATAAACACCGCGGCCGAGAAAATGAGTCACGTAACATATTTATACACGAGTGACGCCTGAAATCTCTGTTTTGACATTTTTTTTTTTTTTTTCTTTCCAATTTACGTGTGTATACCGCCCGTTGATTCATGGGTCGTATAACTCGTTCGTTCGTCAATAATATGGTACGGTTAGTTGCGGAGGTTGTATCTTTTTAAGGTAAAAAAAAAAAAAAAACGAATAGCATGTGTCATAGATCATCATCGTCAACGTGATTGTATACAAGACGTATACATATGTGAGATACATTGATGTTCTTCAATAATAAATATATGCCGTAACAGTATATGTTATGATGTACCAAGTGAAACATATACGTCTCAAGGACATCCACCTTTCCGGGGCACCGCATTACGTATTCATAAATGGCTTTGATGATAACTTAATCTCACGCCCGTATGTACATGTACGTTTGTCGGGTCGTTGCTTCGACTCTCTCTCTCTCTCAGCGTGTGACTACCAATATATACGTACTCCAGATCGATATCGTCGCTTACGTACCGTTAAGCGCGTCAATCACAAGTATACGAGTCCGTACATTGTGATATGTCGATACATCTTTTTTTTTTTCCCCTCGCGTTTGCTGGTCCAGATTACATCTGTACGTATGAACTGGTACACATGTACGAAACTGTAGCTGTTATGATCCGCAGTCAATCTGTAATACAAGAGTATATACGGTTTACATATATACCAGTAACGATTTCACAACGATATACATAAATTTGTAATGGATGATATCGATAGCGGCGTGTTTATATGGAGATATAATGCCGATTGCCGTTGGCTTTTTTGTACCGCGTGTTCTTATTAACTGTAACGTTAAAAGGTACCGAATGTCAATACCCATTACAACGTACAGTTGGACAATTAGTGGCGTTCAACGGCATTGCCATGACAATACATGTCACGATGATGTGTAAGAATCAGTTTATTGAGGAGACATCTCCGTTCTACAATAATGTGAAAAAAAATCGGCATTCAGATGGAGTTTTTTTTTTTTTTTTTTATCACTATCCTGTTGACGAAAAAAAATAGCGAGAAAAGATTTCGTCTTGCTTTGGTACCCATTTCACTGAAATCGGCCGTTCACGGTTTACTCTAAATCATCTCTTTTGTTTGGTTATAATTATAGGGTATTTTCTTTTTTTATACTACTCTAATGGATTGAATTGTGAAAATGCATTATTGTCTTTCGTTGAATCTTGTCAATAACCCGATTTGTTGATAAAAATACTAACCACAAGCCTATATAAATACACTCAATTTCAATTGTCAACATACTTTTCGAACAAGTATGCCTTGCTTAATTTTTTTTTTTTTTTTACCATGAATTAAAATCGTGACTGTTATTATCCTGAATAAAATTTTGTTCAAGTTAAAAATGAAAGACCCTCGGTTCTTGCCGATTGTTTATCGCACGACTAAAACACTTGAACGACGTAATAATCGCGGATTGGCTGTCCGTTCATAGAAAAAAATACTAATAAAACTAATCGAACCATGCACGGACGCGATAAAATACCCGCACGTACAACATAATTTGGTTGCACAGTGCACAGATACACACAAGTAGGTACATATAGACAAAATCGCTCGCACGTATCCCCGATATATATATACTTAACCCCATATACGCGTATATCTTACACATATAGATGCGGTTTTAATCCCAACTCGAGTGCACGCACATGCATATAATACACGCAAATATTATATATGTGTGTTATCCGTATACGCGTGTAATCGTTATAATGCTTCCGCGCGTGTATATATATATATATGTATGCTTGTACAGCGACCACCGAGCTCGCCTTTTCGAATCAGCTTCCTCTCGCGTTGTAGGTACAGAAGAAGAAGAAGAAGCGCACCACCTTCTCCTCCCACTATCATGTACCTACACCGAAGATATGGTTGAACGCGATGCACAATTCACGTATATAAGGTGTATACATATACGATACAACGCGGGAGCGCAGGTGGAGGCGTTCCACATCTCTCTGTGTGTATACCATACTATTATGTAGCCATGCAGGTAGGTATATAAGGTATATACTTTCAAGACTCCAGAGAGAGAGAAAGAGAGAGAGAGAGAAGCAAAGCACAGCGAGTGGATTGAATCCGATTCAGCGAGACGTAACCACTCGCTCGCGCTCCGGTGCCATTGACACTGACGCCGAGAGAGCGAATACTGCACGTATATACACATATAAATACACGCACGGCGCGGATAACGTCTTGCTCTTTCTCTTTCGTCGTTGCATAAGTCATTCAACATGCATATGCACCTGCTGGTGTGGCTGGTGGTGGTTGGTTTGTACACGCCGCAGCTGTACTCTGTACATATGATTTGATGCCTTCTTATTACTTATACTGCGCGTAGGTATACATACGTGAATTACATCAATGCCGTATAGGTACACCGCCATGCTATACCATTATCTGGTTGTATATGTTATACTCCGCTGCAGCTGTTCGTGGGTATAATATATAATAAGCATATGTATACACATATACCTGTACGTTACGTAAAAGTTCCCCATCAGAGAGTTGGCAATGAACTTGACCTGGATGCTCGGCCTCTTTGTGTCTTACATATCGCGCGCCGGTGTGGCGCCCCCGGTATATCGTTTATATAGCGCACCTGTAAAGAATATCCAGGGAGAAAGCAGCTACCGCCGCGCGGGTCTTTTAAACTTGTGTATATATATATCATATATCTCACTCGACNTATTCATGTATATATATATATATATATATATGTCTATATATATATATATATATATATATATATACCTGTGCGGAGGAGGAGAAAGATATTGTGCGGAAAGACGAAATTCACTTTCGGTTTCGGGCCTATAAGTATAATATATACATGCTGTACGGCTGGTGCACACTGTTACGCGTAATGCTGCTTTCTCCCTCCCTCTCTCTGGTATCATCTTTAAATGCCACTTTTTTTTTACGGTCATTATACCTCCTGCGGCCTCCTCTCATTGATATACATTTTTAACTTTTATTCAGTGAGCGTCAAGGTTTTTTCGCTCCCTTTCTTCGGAAGGATTATCGCAAGTTTTATCGCCCTTTGGCGTTTCAACTGTAATATACCGTTCGAGGTTCCCCACCCCTCCCCTTTCGATAGAGTTTATATTGCGTTGGTGAGGTTTTTTTCTTTACGAGGGTCCAGTGAACTTACTTCGTCCACGTTTTTCTCCATTCTCCACTCGAGCGGGTAACGTGATTGGAGAAAAAAAAAAAAAAAAAAAGATGTTAATTGCCTTTGAATGGTCACGCGTATCGCGGCTTTTTAAATTTGTTTGGAGGCAGTTTTAGCTTCCAACTCGGGAACCAATCCATCTTACGTGTTTCATTGATTTTACGATTTATGGCGGTTATTAGGGAGATATTTTTTAGGATTATTTATATATAGTGATCATAACAGGAGTATTTTTTTTTTACGATTATACGTATTTCACGTTGCGTGTATCTGTGGCAAAGAGCCGTGAAGTGCTGCGCTAAAATCGTCTTTATAATATTTTTACGATCGGATGATGCAAGGGTACATAATTTTTGCACTTTTAAAGGTTCCTCAGTTATCGTATCTTGTTATTATAATATATAAATGAATAAACTTGAGATAGTAGTTGATGAAATGAAAAGATGACGAAATGACTTGAAATTTCAAACATATATTCTTTTGCCTATTGCTAATCGACTGTTAAAATTGTACAGACCCCAGCGGTGCTGAAACGAAAATGTTAGGCTTCAAAGTTGCTCTACTTAACATGGCGAGCATAGGCCAAATGCGTGGAAAACGAACATCTTATTCGAACAGAAAATAATTATACAATAAACTTTTTTCAAAAACTGATATTTTATTTCATATGACTATGGAAATGTCATATTAAAAAACAAAAAAATGGCCCGTGCCATTTGTTTACCTACTTCAGTATATCTGTGTTGTAGCAAAATGGATGGTATTTTGAATTTTGTATAGTTTCCTACGATCGTTGTGGTTTTGTTCACAGGTAATGTTTCTAATATTGTTATTGAACGTATTTTAATTAGAATAAATTATATCAAATCGTTATCGTAAAATCAATTAATATCGACATAGGGTTTGGGTCAACGACTGCCTTATATAAGATTAGAGATACTTTTTTTTATCATTCAAGTAAATTGTTTGGACAATTCTGTTGATCAAAGATTTCCACAAATGTATCACCAATTAGTCTCTTAGTCCATTATTTTTATACGTAATGCGTGATTATCGATAAGGTTTTTCACACACATGCGGTATAATATCATTATAATTTAAGTTCCCTACTTATTAAACGATTTAAAATTTACTCAAATTTGATTGATGTTACCCATATAATTGTCGAATAATGAACTATTTTGCTTTAACAAAAAAAAAGTTTTTTTTATTATTGATTTAAATGTAAATTGAAAGAATAGCCAACTTCATTTACGACGCAAATTTCACAGTCTTTTTCTCCAGTACACGTCCTCCTCGTTTTCATTCGAGTACAGTAGGAGTTAGAATAATAGATAGCCATTCCACAATCATAGGGCAATGATTATCGACGAAGAGAGCAGCTCTTGGAAAAAAGAAAAAAAAATAACGAGGTGATTGCGCGCAAAATTATGCAACGACGCTCATCGCGAACTCGAGATTCGTGGGGCCGTGCAGCCGGTATAACAATCGTCGCCGATGACGAGGTACTATGCATCAGAGCCTCTCTTTCTCCGGTTTTCTTCGCGCGCTCCTCACCTCCTCTTACCTGCTACTACCATTACCACTACTACTACTACCGCTCGAGGGGGCTACGACTGCAGATCCCAGCCGATCGGTCGACGAACGGCCTTGCGACTTTCCCGTCGTCCATACGTCCCGATGCGCTGTCGTCGCTGTCGCGTGAACACAGAAGCCTCCCCCCCATCCTGTTCTCCTTTCTCCGGCGATGCTGTCACTCGATCTTTATTTTTCATGCTTTTCTAGCCGATGACGACGAGCTCGTGATTATGATCGGTGTCTCTCGTCCCGAGTATAATAGCTCCTCTTTTTTCCCTCTCCTCTTCATGCTCGCTCTCCTCGACCGATTGCTCCTCTATTTCTTTTTTCTTTTAATGTTAATTGCGTCGTTTTTTTTTTCTTTTTTTGTTTTTTTTTTTTATCGGTAGCGCGTTAGTTTACCGTGTAATTAACGTTTGCTCAACCCAACGCTGGATTGATCGTCCGTGCGGTCATTATTCGTGACAAATCGTCATCGTTGGGCTCTTTTCTTGATTTTCCATACAAATAAGCTAAAGTTTACCTTGCAAATGCAAAAAATCGTGAGAAAGAAATGACTCGAGGGGTCGTTAATCACCGATTCACTTCTTTTGTACCATCGTCGGTTAATTTGATAAGGCCTTTTTTTCACACGTGTGACAAATCTCACCAACAAAGTTGACTCTTACTAATTACAACACTTGCGGTAATGGTTGATGACTCGGTAAAAGGAATTAAAAAATTGCAGTGAAGAAAAAGTCAACTCAGGCTTTGTTTTGGTTCAACGCAGTTTGAGCTTTAACGATGAGATCTTAAAATATTACCGCCTGAAAAAGTACTAGTAAAATAAAGTATTTCGATATGTTCCGATGAAGCATAGAATAAGAAAAAAAATGAAAAAAAACGAGAGAGAAATACTAGCTAAGGTTGAATTTTTCGTAGTAACTTGGAATAAGCTTATGGGCCTCACCCTCGTTGTCTTCTACTCATAAACTTGTGGATTTACGGAGGATCATGCTCGTTACATAGGTAACACCGTGGCAATGAAAATATATTATTTTTTCCTGTTTGTGGCACAGTTCGCCCTTATCTTCTTCTCACTAATGATTCAAACAACTTACATTCTCTCTCTGGTTGTTTTGCCTCAATGGCGCTTACGTGTCCGCTCTCGGCTATTGTTGCAATTACTTTTTTTTTTAATTCTGTATATTTACGTGGTCATAAAATAATTTGGGTTTCTGGTAATAAAATTTAGTCGTAAAAGTGTTTATGATGTTTATAAAAAATGTGTGCAAATGGTCAGCAATGAGGTAGGGCTCGTAATTGTAAAATTATTACAGAAATATTTCATTCGTATAATAACATGTAGGTATACTTTTTTTAAAGATTTTTTCACTAGTTCACTAATTTTTTCTCAAATGATGAGTTACACACACAGAAACATTTCTATAAACCATCAAAAAAATCAAGTTCGACAATTAAAAAAATTAAATAATAATATAAACAACTTATGAAAAGGATAAATATACAATAATATTGAAATAGGTGGTTCTGAAAACTTCAAACCACCAGTTTTAATGCATCGATCGATTTGAAATTTATTGATCCAGAAGTTATGTAAAAAAAACTAGCCTCTGTACAACTTGCAATAGGTATAGTACTGAAAAAATATAAAACAACGAGTAAAACGAAATTATATGAATTTGCACTTGTTTCCACCACAGTTGAGGAAGAGTAAATTCTGATGTGAGATATCCAAGCAAAAAGTCGTGGGTGTAAAAACAAAATCACAGCGGACAGCAGAGTGCCTGCGAAAATCGAGTCTCCAAATCCTACCTTAGGTATAGAGCACGTAGTTGCAGCCCAAGAGTTTTCGTTTCGCCTCGTTTTTGCCCTGGAAAAAGCTTTTTCATGTCTCGAAAGCGCAACTTTTTCCAACCTCACGCGCCAAGGCGTTCGAACTTTAATCCCGCGAGCGAGAGGAGATGCTCTAGTCGTTCCCCACTTCTTGCAACGGCGCAGTCTTTTTTACCCCGGGGCACCTTCCCTCAGCTATACAAATCACACGATTTTGCCAGCCCTTACGTATTTCCTTTTCCATCTTTTGTTTTGCTTTTCAAGACAGTATTAACACAGGGTACACCTACTTTTTTATTCACATTCATTTCAGCGCTACCGCGTTAAAGGCACAACATTATCGAGTCGTCGCTAAAACAAGCTTCTGTAACTCTGGCCTTTCAATTCGTCCGATAAACAGTCTTACCCGAGTCTCATTCGTTCGAACGAAATTTAGGTTTGTGCTTGCTCGTGAGAAAAATCGATCGGCTTTGAAAAGCGAAAGATTGTTGAAACTCGCAATCTCCGTTGTATCTTTATTGGTAAAAAAATTGTATCCGTAGAATACTCCGATACAACGCAGCATCAAAGGATTTAGTTGTAGTAGACCCATCTCGTGATAGGTACTACGATGGATCAACAACCGAAAATCAAAATCAGAAGAGCAACGTGTACATTGTGTATACGTACAGCAAGTGGAGCCCTGTGAACGTAAATATACTTACCTTGGGATGTCTTGCGCACTGTTATCTACTCTTGCGTATGTATAATACCTACAGGGTAGCCGAGCAGAGTAAGTCGATTTGGGACTCGAGACGACGGCGCATCCCCCGAGAACAAAAAGGACGAGACGGGAGGATAAGGAAATCACGAGGAGTCTACATGTATATGTTTGCGGACGGCACGTGCATACGTATATATAGACGCGCACACGCAAGTACATATATGCATACATATGGTACCCCCCACGAAGAGATAGAATCCGCCATAGAGATACTTCCGTTTCTCTCGGTTGGGGTTGATGCTTGCTTGCCTACACACCGGGAGGAGGAAATCAATAGCGTTGCTATGGCTCAAGAGAGAAAGACCGGCCGGCCGGTGTGTGTGCGCGCTTTCTGATGCTCTGTATACGTACTGCTCCTCCTGCTACTCTGGCTTGTGAATCACATATATACATTAAACACATTTGGGGCTCGTGGTGTGATAAAGATATACCACACCGTCGTTTCTCAATTCGCGTGACGAAGTAGGTGTTGGAGATTTTTTTCTTTTTTCATTATTTACGGTATAATCGCGCATTAGTTTCTTTTCAAGGATTATAAACGACAATTTGTCACTTTCGGTGGTGACCCAAGCCTTTGGGATTTCATTTAAGATCTTTAAGTGGTTGGGCAACTGCATGCGTATAGCGTTTGCTCGCTTTGACAGCAAATGGGTAATAGTTCGTTATTTCACGCATACATGTATCCACTATTGAGAATGTCAGAGAGTGTAATCATTGGCACTTTGTTGCAACCTTTTTTTTTTTTTTTTTTTTTTCGTTGATGAATGATTTATTTGTTTATTTTGAAGAGTCATGTTTTCAATCAACTTGCGGAAAATGGAAAAATGCGCGATCAAAAGAACACGTAGTCCTCTCTAAAAGCTACAATTCCGGTATTATNTTTAATTTTTTTTTTTTTTTTTTTCTTTTACATATTTATTGAGCGTACAATATTTCACCGACGCTCGTGTACACACCAGAGGCGGCCGGTGGAAATTGTTGATTCTGCTATCCATCACTCGATGGGTTGTTTTACGCAAAAGAGCTCCATCGAAACGAAAATACATCATAGTTGCGTTCTCGCAATCCCAACGATTGTCCACACCGACTCTCTCTCTCTCTCTCTCTCTCTTGATTGTTTCGATTTCGTCAAGCTAATTTTCCAAAAGTTGCAGTCGTTACACGTGAATGAACAAAGTATCATCATCACGCATCTTTGCGCGCAGGAAATCGTCAACAGATCGTCCACTCGATCTGTACACATACAACAAAAAGCCATTCTCTTCCTCGATCGAATTTTAGCCCACACCTTTGTGCTAATCCTGTACGAGATGAAAATAAACAAGTCTCATGGATATATACTGCAATATTTATATTCTCGACGGAAATAACAATTTATAATTTATACTCTCGAATAAAATCCTCCTATCCTCTAATGAAGACTGTATACCTATATGGAACTGCATCGTGTACAAATAGCAGCTGAAAATGACCGCCACTCTCCCTGTATTTTACTCTTTCCAGCTTCGTCCGACAAATTGTCACGTAGTGCGCGCTATATATTATACAATAGCAGCATCGGAATAAATCCACCGTATATCTACCACCGCTGACAAGTGCACGAAATAATATATGCGTACGTGTGTGTGTGTGTCGACTGTGGCAACGACTATACGCGGATGATTTGTAAAATGACGAGAGGGCGACCACGTTTGCGGGGGTGACGGCGCGATGCAAGCAGCAATTGCCCTCGTAAACATTGGGAGCCCCAAAAAAGAGGAGGGGAACCACCTATTTTTCTCTCTCAGCCCTCCTTTACTTTGAAGCTCTTTTTTTTTCTTCGTTCGTTTATGTGCGTTGAGTAGTGGGTGTATGTATCAGAAATATGCTCTGTGTCGATTGATGACACTCCTTTGTTATGCACTTTCAGTTTTCCAACAAACATTACAAGTATATCAAAAACCTGAGGCTCACAAATGTCGTAAGACATTGGCTCCCGGTATATCATTGAGAAGTTGGAAAGCAAACTTCGCCTCTTGAATATTTATGACCTGATGCGACGTCTACGAAGCACCATTCACTTGAGGTCTGGTTTCTATTGTTTTTTTTTTTTTTTTTTTTTTCCAACAGATTTTCGCCATGCCCTGGTTTCACACTTTGTCCAAGGAAAAAGTGATTCCAGCTCTTTCAGAACCGAGATCTGGTATTACAAACGAAATTTCGTTGTTCTTATTCACTATACATTTGAATCTCTGTAAACAGTCAAATTAACACTCTATAAATGTATCGGTCGTATCTTGTACACAAACAGTGCAGTCTTATGAATTTTAACCACATATTTTTCTGTCGCATCATTTCGAACTTTTTTGATTATCCAGGCGTCAATGTCTGATGCAGCAGCTGCATCAGTAGAGCGGCTTTTTTGCGTGTTATTAACATTGCAACGAGTGCAGGTCAGCGTTGCGTCAAAATTTTCTTCTCGATAATTCACTGGAGCCTATTTTTGTAGATGCTACGTTTTCATACGTCACGAACGGATAAAAAAGTTTTAGGAGTTTTTTGTTGTTAAAGGAACTAACTGTAACCATAACGTTAACTACAATTATTATTCTCATGTTGGTTAATTTTGTAATAGCTTGACGGTAATATTTTTGTTTCAGTAAGATTGATCCTCAATAGCTATAATTTTTTACCGCGATTAACTTTGGGTGATTTTTCTCCATAATGAGAAAAAACTGACGTCAAACTGCCGATGATGTGTACATAATCACGTTGTTTAATTATTTAGGTTATCTATGATAAAAGTGTACACATTTATTGACGCATTGTCGACCTTTTGCGTCATCTTTTTCCCCCATTAGGAAAAATTACAGTAGCTTTACGATGATAAGTAAATATCTAACTAAGATCAGTTGTACTGTGATGAAAAAAAAAAAAAAACCATCACGAAGCTATATATACAGTATACGTGGAGGTTATTTCAACTCAACGTATGCATCGCTCGAAGAGATTTTTATTACTTTTATCACGAGTTCGTGCGATTAATGCTCTATGATATTCCATTGGACATACAAGATTTTTTTTTTTTATGAAGAAAAAAAAAAGTAGAGTCGCACGAAACCATCGCCCTCGTTGCGACGACTATTAATCCTTGAATAAACATTCATCCCCCGATTACTCGTGCAGATGATGTTACGCATTGTACCCGTTTCCCCCTTGAATTTTTCTATGGCGAGGCGCATAATCACCCTCATGAGCATTATTTTTTTCCACCCCCTGTGCTCTTTGTGTCATTGTAGAGAGTAACACGTGTACGGTCGCGAAAAGTCTGCTTGACGATATCGTCGCAGCGCAGCTTTTCCGGACGTCGCGCCCCGTGGATGTACGTTATGTGCGACCAAAAGGGGGTCGCCTGTACTCACAGAGCTAGGAACAATCAATCAAGGACTGAATGAGAAGAAGCGGTACGAAGGGCCGACAGCTGGTGGGATCAGCCGACAAGTGCGCGCACACATGTCGATCGTCATCCCTCGCATTTTGATGGGTGGAAAGGAGCCAAGGGAGGGGCGTCACTTCGATATCCTGGTCACTGATTTTCCCTTGTTTCGCCCCGACAACGACAACGAGGATTCAACGCGCTTCCATAAATGTTTTATTCCTTCGTTTGTGGGTTGTTCGTGACTCTTGATGCTTGGGGTGGGAAAATTTCCGTGGGTTTTCTCATTCCAACTCTATTTTTTTCTCGTTTACGAGACTTCGTAAGCGCCAAAGCAAGCTTTATCGCGAAAAAAACTGAGTTACGAGTCCACCCCACTTTTCTGCGGAGCAATACTTCGATGCCAAGACTCGCGAGGTTCAGACACAAGAAAGGAAAAGAAAAAAAAAAAGACGCATCGAGCTCAAGGTCACTATTGATTCATTTTCTCTAGCGAGTATAGCTTTCTCCATCGTACCTATCCCACGTGACTTTTTTCAATGGATAACTTTTTTACTTCGCAAATGGATGGACGTAAAAAACCTGCAATTGTTCATCACTCATCGATCCGAGTACGAATTTGCGTTTGAAAACCTTTGTACGGTTGACAAACGTCTTTAGACAGAAATACCCGAGTTTCGTCGTACAAGTATGCGCATTTTCCACGAAGAAGGATAAGATAATGATGGATCTTTGGCCTAGCCTTGGCATGCGAAAAGACGACGGTTACAATAGACATCGGTGTACTATTTTTCTCACACGTGCCCGCAAGCGCGGTAATAAAAACCCCTTTCTTTGGGTAAAAAAGCTACATACAATGCGCGTGTACGCGAGTCCAAATGAGCTCACCTCGTATACGTACAGGATGGGGAAAGAAAGGACGAGCACGCACGTGGACTCCCTCGCGCGCGCAAGGATTTACAGGGCTTCGACCGGCTGAGCCTAATTAAACGTTAATTACTAATGGGATGGGTGGTGGTGGTGGGGGGAGGGGGAGAAGGAAGCTACGGGGAACGGAGGAGATCGCCCGGGTAGATTGATGGATCCTCGAGGCTCCCTTGCGGAAGAGTGGAGGTCGGGTGTCTCCTTCGCTCTCTTTATCTCTTCCTCTTTATTGTTCGGGGGCAGAGGGATACTTATACTTGTTTCAAAGTCCTATAGTAACGCTGTCTTGCGCCTGTTTTCCGAGTAAAAGTGTATCGGTCGAATTTTTCCTTCTCCCCTTTCTCCTCTGGTCATTATTTCGCTCCCGATCGACTCGAGCCGTTGATCGAGTGATATTTATTTGGGGGGCATATTGTTTATTTTGCCACCCTTGAGAAAAGTTTGGATGAACAGTCGGGTGCTCTGCAAGTGACGCGAGGGCCGAGGAATGATTCATCGTGACGAGCAACTTCGTATAACTTTGGCGATTGATTGAGGTATTTTTATGACGCGAATATTCACTGTAAATCCAAGCGTGTTGAATTATATACGTTTAACGTGTGTGGTTATGGTTTTTTTTTATAAAATACTTCGCGATTGCGTCGGTAAGAATTTGAAGAAGAACCAAATCTATGGTGCACCAACTATAATTCACCAATTTTACTAAACTGGACACTTTGAATGGGAAAAGCCATTGTAGGAAAGGTGGGGAGTGAAAAATCTAGGCTATCACAGATTTGACACATTTACAACAAAATCTGTGACTGAAATATTTTACTATCGAAGAAAAACAATTGTTTACTTTAATAGAGTTGGTAAAATAGTTAACTACGAAACATCGATTTGATTTTTATCAAGACTATTATAATGTATTGTATAAAAACACAAATTTCGATTACACAGTTTAAATGTGTTATTCTCCAGCACACTTGGATTTTCCAGTGAACTGGTGTATAATAATCTTTTTTCAAAGCTTCTGTGCGTACGGTCATGGAAAAGGAATGTTTAAGCGAACTTTTTGGATTGACAAACGATATATTTTTTTCAACCAGTTTCCCTCGTTAACGTATACCTTTTGACACCACATTCCCTACCAGAACAGTATAGTCTTGGAAGGCCATTTTACCATCGCATATTTTATTGACAATAAAAATAATAAAATCAACGTGTACGTGGATCGAAAATAAACAAAAAATCTACGTGGCCATACACAGCCAATTTATTTCGCAGTTCCGCACGGCTAACTTGTTATCGACACCAGCGCGCCCTTCCGCGGCCGCGCACACAGTAGTATATAATACACACGAGATGCCGGAGCGCTATGGGGAGAAATTCCATTTCCCGATCCTTTCCGCGTCCTGGCTCTCCACGTAGCGCCGGTGTATTTATTTTTATTTCTCCCTCCCCCTCCCCCCCAACATCTTCCATCCTCTTTCCAATTCGATCGATCACGTAGCGCAAAGATTGATAATAATTGGTCGCTTCCTCGTCTCTGCTTCTCTCTTTCCCTTTTTCTTCTTCTTCTTCTTCTTCTTCTTCTTTTCTGCACCTTCTAATTCTATCGAGTTAAAGGAAAACCGAGCCAAGCGTACACTGCAGAGAAAGGTATCGGCGTATTGGTCCTCCTGTAGCATCCTTTTCTCTCTTTCGTTTTATTTTTCTTTTCCTCCCCATATGAATTAGTGTAGGAATGCCCCGCTGCCATGTAGTGCCTATCTCGAGTGGCTCATCGGCGAGCGAAAAGAATCAGATTGGGTACCTATACAGATAGAGGCACTTGAAAGTGTTTCTGTGTACATTAAGTAATAAATCGGATGTGAATCGGTTGGCTCATGCGCATTATTAACGGTACCTTTGCCCAGGTATTCTTCTTTTCTGACGCTTCGGAAAAATCTGTGTGTGTGTGTGTTTCGTGCACGTCCACGCTGATCACATCGGGTTTTGTTAATACCGGCAAAATGATAAACTACCGTCTGGAAAACCATCGCTGACGACAATCGATACTTTCGATCGTTACTTTTCACTTTTCGTGCGCGTATAAGCATCGAAAGTACAACACTTTCTTTTACCGCGCATCGCTCGATTGTTATAGCTCCGACTCGCGCGGTATATTGTAACAATATACGGTCTCCCTCAATGGTCTCTTCTTCTCCGTTTCTCAAATTCTCAGTTACCCTTCAACTGAGAAGCAGGAAGTTTTTAAAAGTGTTTCAAATAATTACAATGATTTTCAAAGTGACAAAGTTCCAAATATACGTTTCAAGATATTAAAAAGGGAAAGACCGATTTAGCAGATCTTCGATATTGTTGCTGCACTGGAGCGGTCGTTACTACAGCCTTCGGATTTTCTCTTCGCTGTAGCAATCGTGCAGTACCAGATGAAGTAACGAAATTTAATCGCAAAAGCGTCATGCCGATTCCATACTGGTGGAAAAGTCATTTCGTCACATACACGCGATGGTGGAACCGTACCGAGGGAAATCCGAGCCGCGCTTGGAAAATCGGGGCAACTGCACCACCACCTGCGGGCTTCCCTCGAACGAATGCTCGCCCGTTCTCGTATTCTCGCAAATTTTGCCGGGAATGAATAGTAGTTCCGGACCTTCTGGGACGCGAATTCGATTACAATCCAATACGAGATGGTACGCAGCTGCAGCATCGGGGCAACTCCTCCTCGATACGGTTGCACGTATATGTACACGTACACCCCACAAAAGCATCCCTGCTCCGCGTAAGTACTTGCTGGCGGTGGTTCCGCATAGATTTGCCTCGGCCCGCGTTGAATTCACTTCGCAACAAAGTTCGTTTTCTATACATGGGGAGAGTTGGTCTCGTCCTGTGCAGGAAAGTTACGGGCATATATACCTATACGTATAGGGAGTGAGAGTAAATTACAGGTAAATAAGGAGATTTATCTTGTTCGCGCGGGGGCTTCGGAAATTTATTTCACCGGCAAAGTTTCTTCTTCGCCACCGGCGAAGTTTATTAATTAATCGCGCGTAAATTGGATTGTATGGTCTCGAGGCTGCCTGGTTCGTGGAAAACCAGGTGAATTCGCCGATTTTTTCTCCCCATACTTTGGACGCCAAGTTCAACACACGATTGAAAAAGTTTTTTTTTCCCCCCCTTACCGAGGTGGTGTATTGAAGTTTCAATCGAGTTTTATACGTATCTTTGGCGAGTGGCCATGGGAGTGATTTTCTTTTTCCCCGATGGTTTGACAACGGAATACGTATTTTTTGGTGCCCCCTTTCACGAGGGGGAAAACTGTAACATTTGACATTTGATATTCATAAACATAATACAGATGGAGGTTCCAATTTATTTCTTTTTTTTTTTTTTTTTTTTTTTTATATATATATTCATCACTGTAAATTTAAGAGTGTTACACGTTTAAAGTATGTAGATACAATTTTTGTTTGTTTTTTATAACGCACATTGTGGTGGTGTGGGTGAGAATTTGTAGAACAACCAGATCTATGGTGCACCAAATAGTTAACCAGTTCCAGTTAAATTTCGATGACACCCTTTAAACGTGTTATTCTCCAATACGCTTGGATTTTACAGTGTACCCGTGTCTAACAGTTCTTAAACCTTCTCTCTACGAACAGTTAATCTCAGAATGACGCGAGTACAATTTCACAACAACTTTAGCTTTTCAATCATAATAAAAGAAATTTTCAATAAATATCAGTTTGCAAAATCAATACTTAGACATACAAGAAAAGGATGACGAGCGCATCGGAATGGAGACTTCGGTCCTTGCCACACCACGAAACTTTAAACCAGAAGCCTGTCTCTCTCTCTCTCATCTGGATCGTCCAGGCTGGAGTGCATCGGGTAACCCTCCCCATTCGACTCGAATACACACATACACACAAGGCACGCGTACCTCGCCCAACGAGTTCGCTAGCTGTACCTGTCATCTTAATAAATCATTTGTCACTTGCAGCGGCGCTGCTCCATTGAACCCGCCTACGTTCTAGCCCTCTATGTGGCTGATGCCGTTGTTGCTGTTGTCTCTCTCCCCTCAACACTCGTTCTCAGCTTCCCCTCAGTTATATGCTTCATTCTTTCTCTTTGTGCGCTTTATTGTTTCGTGTATACGTGTGCAGCGCGCCTTGCCTGCACCCTGCACATATGGAGGGGACCTGTTCACTCCCAGGCACGTGGGCTACGGGCTCGTTATGATATACCGCGCGTGGCAAGTTGCTTTGTTCGCAAGAAATATATATATTTTTTTTTTTTCCCCATTAAGGACAAAAATTGATGGGTTTCCGATCTTTTTTTTTTTTCTTTCGGTTCAGTGAGTGTACGAATTTGAAGGTCTAAAATAGACAACAAACTCACAATGAATTGCGAGGTGGGGTAATCTTTTGGGGATTACGTTGTGTTTTTCAAGGAGGTTTTAATGAGAATCGAGACGTCTTAATTTTTGTTTATAAAATTAAATCTCTTGGAATTGTAATCACGACGTTCGCCAAGGAAGAAGCGCAAAACCTTATCTAGCGCTTATCTTCCCCAACCTATTGTTGCTGCCTACCGAGAAGGATATAAGGGATCGCAGGAACAAGGAGACCCATGCGTGCAAAATTATTTATTTATTCTTTTGGAAAAAATTGCATGTGAAGTATAGGGAACGGGGGGTTTCTTTTTTTTCCTCCTTCCTTTTTCCAGGCTTTGAATAAACAAGTTGTTTTACCCGAGGCGTTGAAAATTGTAATTTGATTTATGACTTCCGTGGCGCCAACGCGTACACCTTGCCTACTGCGTCTCATGAAAGTCAAAATTGGGTGTTTCACTTGGTGATTTCGAGTTGTAGAATAACTTGTAAAATGTTCACGTATACCATGGCTACCGGAATTCAGATTTTTCGTAGGAATTCCTTGCGCAGAGTTTGAACCCTGTGCTGTGAAAAATCTCGCCAAACAGTGCTCATTAGCCCAAACGAAGGGAAACACGATAACAGCGACAATGAGCTCCAAAATTACGTGGAACATTCCCACGAGCTAGAAAAGCTATACCTGTTTTCTTTTTTTTGCAAGAGGAACAAAAGTTAGAAAGTAAAATAAACCCCAGGTCCATCGGCGCGAGGAAAGGAGTAAACGCCGGTGACAACGATGGCAAAGGAAAAGAAGAGGGCGAGCACATCTATTAGGAGGTATATCATGGCGGCAGCTTCGCGCCGGTGCGCCCACCAAGTGGAAACGGAAGCGGCCGATGCAAATGAGGTTAAATGAACTTTCCGCGCGTGTACACCGAGAGGGAGGTCTTATTGTGCCGGTCTCTGTCCACAGGAGGCGCCCCGCGTCCATATTTTCACGGCTTGACGCGCCCGCGTCCTTCGGGATACTCTGTTCCGGCAGTTCGTGTCCCCCCCCCTCGTTTTTTTTTATACGTATAGTTATCATCTCCATCCACCGCGGCCCTTTTTTCTCCCTCGCTCTTTTCGAGGATATACAGATACGACGAGAGCAAACAACCTGCCTCGGGGTTAACGATTCGGATCGACGTGCCCGGAGGAAATTGCTCCTCCTCTTGGTGGATAATTTTTTTTTTTCCCTCCCTCCCGTAGCCTCTTTCCTCCGCGCATTTTTTACGCCGGCCGGCTCGGTTATTAGATGTTTGCGATCGTTGTTGTTGTTGTAGGCCGCTATTTTTAGATCGGCATTCGTAAAGGGCCGATTTTGCGCGGATTGCGATCGCGGTGCGGAGGAGAACCTTACGCGTATACGCGGGGAGGCTTTCTCGAGTGTGAAAATAATTTTCCGACGCCGCAAACACGCCGATCGTTAGTGTATGTATATAAGCAGTCCCTTTTTTTTTACTACTCCGTAAATAAAACCATACCTGCACCTGGCCGCTAACCAAGAGGGCTTTGTGTGTTATTTCTGCTTTTTTACGAACATTACTGCCACCACCGCGTGCAATGCGATTTTCGAGGAATGATTTTTTTATTTTTCAATCCTCAGTCATCGCCTTGGCAAAAGTGACTCAACGGTCGATGCAGTCAACAGCTGTAAACATCTCACAGACGAGGGCTGCAGGAAACAAGATTCTTTTAATTATTTTGAAAAAAAAAAAAAACCTCATATCAACTGAGTATTTACTTTTTATGTTGCAATTTCGAGTCTGAAGCTTCGGTACGATTGTCTATACTGTCTGAGAAAAAAAAGACGGAGGAATCTGTAAGTGTATACGTAGAGAAGCAGAGGCTAAAGCCGGTATGTACTATACACAGAAAATTGGAGCGAACGAAAGATGACGGATGATTATGGCAGCGTATAATATATACGCAGGTTCAACACGCAATGGCCGTTTCGGTAAGGTGAATGTCCTTTGGCGCGTATCCCCCGAAACCCATGGGCACTAATGACCGTAACAGAGAGATGAAAAAAAAAAAAAAAAAAAATTCCCAATCATTGGGAGAGTAACAGCGCACCGCAACACTTTTGATTGCTTCGAATGTCTTTGGAAATTCCAGGATCGAGGGACGCGAATTCACGGACACACCCGTCAATTAAGCCAATCGAATACCTTACGTATTATGATGCGCGCCTGCAGAAAAAAACGCTTCGTTCGAGGATGAACAAAGCTTGGGTTGGTGGTTTTTTTTTTTTTCAAAAGGTCCGTCAGCAAGTGACCAATTTGAGGGGCACGTGATGAAACGCATACACGCGTGCGATGCAGATGCTGATATTATCTCGAGGAGACGAATTGGATCTGCTTTCTCCGTGCAATTTGCATTGTGGAACTTGTTCCAGAGAGAGAGAGAGAGAGAGAGAGAGAGAGAGAGAGAGAGAGCGTTGAAAAAAAAAATGTGAGAAGGGAGCAGAGGAAAAAAGGAGCCGGTGTGCGTGACCGATGGCAGTGGTGGTTAACTGCTATTAATGCCGTTGCTACCGATGGCTCAGCCAGTCATAGAACTTACGGAGAGGTCAGTCGAGTTCAAGGACTCGCGGCTCCTTGTGCCACCCTTTCTGCTACTCTAGCTATTGGCGATTTTGTGGGTGGTAGATGTTACGTGGCCTTGATCTACAATATTGCAGGGTGACCCTGGATGTGGCTCACACGTTTTGTATAATATACGCGCTATACGCTATGTGCAGTAATCTGAAACAGCGCCACCTGCAGGGCAAGAAGGAGGCGATGCTGGATAACACGATTACATAGCCTGTTATGGGCTGCAAACTTTGTTAATTGTTTTTTATAGTTTTAATGCATTATTGATACTTAAAGTATCGATTTTCAGTGTCAAGAATTTGTTTCAAACAAATAATAACTATTATTTTACAGTTAAAAAAATAAAAAAAATAAATAATGTAACAAAAAATTGTTTTCTGTTTAATACAAATTCTTAACACTGAAAATCTATACTTTAAGTATCAAAAATGCATTAAAACTACAAAAAACAATTAACAAAGTTTGCAGTCCATAACAGGCTATGTAATCGTGTTATCCAGCATCGCCTCCTTCTTGCCCTGCAGGTGGCGCTGTTTCAGAATACTGCACACAGCGAATAGTTGAATAATCTACAAATTTCACTTTTTGCTTTGCAGCGATTAAAAGATATCTTTTTTTTCTTACCTTTCGAACTTATATTGGTTTACTGATATACTTTTAGTTAGATGTGACCTCTCTCAAGTTGTGGATGATTACAAACATTCAATGGGTTTCTGAGATATGATAAATACACTCAGACACACTCACGCATACACTCTTATTTTTCATGAATTACTTATTTTGATAACTTATATACTGTAACACATTTTTCTGACTTCATTTTTGAGCGATAGGTAGTCCAGACATTATTTTACAAATACAAGTATCACAGAAAATTTGTACAACATGAAAATAAATTTTGCTTAATTTTAAAATTACAGGTTACAACAATGCATCATACATCTATTATACACACGCTCAATACAGTTGGATGATAACAAACTGGAGGTGCATCGTACATCTGGATTACAATCAATGCGCAAAAATGTAAGCCTTTTTTTTATTTTTTGATATTTTTTATTGTATAATTTATTATTTTACAATGCAAGTATTTGTTTATTTTTTAAATTATAAAGCTAATTTTTGTAACATAGTTAAAAAAAAAGTTTTTCATATTATTTCAATATCTGGTATAGTTATTTCGTTTAAACAATTATTTGTAGATTCCAAGAGTTGAGTATCGTGTAGGCACGAAAACGGATGTTATTTAACATTGTCTTTCCCAGTGATATTACTATTTTCAATAGTTTTGTTGGCTTCGATATCTGAAAAATTTTTTACTGTTCTGGGTGTAGCGAAATAAGATCCATAAAAACTTCTTTGAATGATCCATGTTCTGCAGGATTGTGAAACAGGCATCCAAAGTAGTGAGTTTTAATATTTATCCTTTTTTACACATTTTAAATCCATGGTGTGACGATCTAAAGGCTTTAAGCAACGAGAACAATATCTCTGCGTGGAAAACTTGGGATAACCCACAGTATCTGTGTTGGACGATTCTGTAACGTAATTAATATACACATAAACATTTTTTTTACCATTAACGAAAATCAAAATGATATGTTTAATTTTAAGAGGCTATTGTGGCTTGACTCAATCAAATGAATACAGAGTAAAATTTTTTTATAACAGTAAAAAAAGGTAAAGTAGAGGAGACAGGGTACGGTTGTGACAGTTGTTATTTTAGCGAAACTATTAAAGAACAACGGGAGCCAGCCAGGTAAGGGAAATGTAGATGACCCTCTGAATGTATGACACTTGATTTTGTTAACTACCGGGCGACGGTAACGATAGCAGATGCCTCCATTACTATTGACCAGTCAAAAAGCATATATTTTTATTTTATCAAATAAAACGCCTAATGACAGTTGGTAAATAATTAAAAACAACATCCAATGGTGGTAATGTCATATTTTTGTATTTATTCAAAAACAAAAACAACATTTCGGCCGTATGGACAACGTCCTGGCCCTCATCAGGTACAAAAAGCTATATGAGCAATAAAAAATATTCTTTACAATACAAATTTTGATGAAATACAATAAAGTTGAGTGTATAACATACCTCTGACACTTACGAATGGGATGTTAAATCGTAGTGTAAAATTTAAAGTTGAACAGTACCATCATTGGACATTGTTTTTAATTATTTATTTGATTTTTTTAATAATTGTGGTCATACATGTGTAGGTAGAGAAATGAATGTTAATAAATTCGATATTCGTAGTTAAATAGCGGCGTATGTTTGTCAGTCGGTTATGCTGTATGTTTGTGCCGAAAAGACGATTTCTCATTATTTTTGGTGACTCAATTTTCAGGTGTGGTGAGTGATGGTGTTTCGAAGATATTTTAATACCTTATCGGTGATTTTATTGCTGTTTCACGTATAGCATTAATTAGTTAAACCCACTGACTCACACAAGTTTGCCGGACCTCCCCATAATCGCAGCAAATTCGTTCAATAACGGTTGATTAAATCTTTGATTGAATATTTTTACATCAATGATGCGTTTATCAAAAGAAGTAGATTCATATTTAATACAATCAAAATTTAAGTTATAAGCTCTATGAGTAAGAGTTGACTTAAATCTTACCCAGTTAAGTTAGATCGTGTTTCATTTGCAAACAAATTTGAATCATAAAATAGTATACAATATGTCGTATTGCCCAGAAAATTTTTTTAAAGAAAAATTAAAATTCCTAATTTAACACAGATTAGAACCTTCCAGGTAACGACGTGATAAAAACGAAACAATTTTTTTTTCAGTATAATGCGTTATTAATAACTAATTTATAATAACTGGAAATGGCATACATTAATAATAGATTAGGTATATCTATGTAGATATTTACGAAATATTGATATTTAGTGAGTTATTCATTCAGAAAAAATTGTTCCACTTTTAGTTCAATTCAAAATCGTTTAGAATAAACTTATTTTTTAATATACTGATCCATTTCTTATTTATGCATACTTGTAGTAAAAAAAAATACTTTTAATAAAAATTTACGATTAAAATTTGAACCGAACTGTATTTCATTGTTAAGCTGTTTCATTTAGTAGTTTTGAAATCAATTTAAAAAATCTTAGTTAACAAAATAGATGAGTTTAGTATTGACGTCTACATAATAACAGTAATTTTCACAATAACAAATATTGAAAATGGGATTAGCGTATCTGTGATTTTTACTGAACTAGTAGTTTTCGTACCTGACAACGTATCTCTTGAAGGTAAGCACCTGTCAGAGAGTTAAATATTAATGAAACAAAGTTCTACCACCATGTGATTAACCTTAACTACTTTTATGGAAATATAAGATGCAAATTAACACACTTACGTTTTACATCCGATTGTTGTTTATATGTGTTTTGATGTTTTTTTGATTCCATTTTATTATTAACCACTAAATTTTGTGATTCACTTATTTTGATGTACTACTCAACAGTAAAACTACAAAGCAAGTAAAAATTAGCACGTTTTTACTATGAATAATTACATTAAGTGAAATTTTTACTACTGTGGTTTGGTAGTTCGAAGTAGTAACTACTTTGGCTTACAAACTATGACTGATCGGCTGGCTAGAACGTCCGTGTTATTTCACAAAATCACTGATAAAATTAATGGTCTTGAGCGCACTTCCAAAACAGCGCTCTCATTGAGTAACTTGACAACTATTGGTGTTGAATAGAAAAGAGAAGTCCTATTCATCATACGTATGTGTAGATAGTATTCAACGCATCCAAATAAACCTAGTATACTGTCTTTTTCTATTAAAAATCAATGCGTTCTCAAGTTGCCCGATGGGGGCGTTGTTTTGGAATTGCGCTCGAAGACAATACCTTGTTTTCGTACATTTTTCCTGGTATGATATTCTAAAACAGATAAATCTATGTCGGAAGTAATGATTCTAAAAAATACAACAAACACAAATACGTATGTAGAGTAACAGAAGTTTATTTTACATTTCATCTGAATTTTGATACTTGAAGTCAGAAAATATTTTTAAAAAATTTTTAGTTAACGTTAAAATAATGTTACAAGAATAATAATAGTCTTATATACTACTAAATTTTCACGTTACTGTACGTGAAACTTTACGTGAGTATATTTACACTCATAAATGTAAGAGCGATAAATTGGAAGTATGGAAGAAAGGAATGGAAAAACAATAATTTCTAAGTTGGTGGTATTAATAGAAAATTTTCGTTTACTACATCGAGCCACATTTTTTTTTTTTTTTTTTTTTCAAATTCTCGTCCTGGGGAAACATGAAATTGTTCAAGTTTTCGCACTCATTTATGCAACCCTTGACGATCGCTTGATAATGTAACTGTTTTATTTTGTATTCACATAATAGGGGTAAACGGTACAGTTATTGACACCTTAAGGTAGTGATTGACCCCTGTATAATTTGTATATCTATATATAAAGGCTCCATTTGAAAATGCATGTGGCGGTCAATCACTATCGGGGGGTCAACAACTGTACCGTTTACCCATATCTGAGTACTGAGTAAGTTAGCAAAGTAGATAAGTAGCTGATGATACTTTAGTGCACTCAAAAATATAACTGGTTAAGCTCTGTATGTATTGCCGTGGCACCATTTTTTTTTTAGCCACAGTACATCATCTATGCTGAGTTTGCCGATATTGAGGACCTAATAGCAAAGACTGTCTTAAAAGTTGCGTAAATATCCGTTTCCTGGAGATCAGATATTCTTGTTAGGAGCTCAAAATTTCGCTGAGATAAAGTTCCATGATGATGTGCTTTAAGATATTTTTGTCGTGTAAAGAGCCGTGCTCGATGTGTTAATACAAAACGACAATCATTTCCTTTAAATTTTATACAAGACAAAATTTATTACAAACAACGAGTACGTGTCTACTAGTCATGCAGTTGCTACAGTTGAACCATGAGCAACTCATATATTATACTCTGATGCTCATGATTGTAATTTTGGAAAAGCCCAATAAGACTAGTATTAGTGTCTCATACTTGTTTTACAACTCGTGATTACGAAGTACTTAGGGGCGTAGAATACGAATTCACTGGTGGTTTTTACGCAAGAGTGTGCATGTGGTACACTTTGTATGAAATGCAATTGGTTCAACAAATGATAAAAAATTGCTTTTTTTGTTCCAGACAATCGATTGTACACGTAATCATACCCAGTCCCCAGATTAATTTCACAGGCTCCTAAAAAAAAATGGACAAAGCTCTTAGTTTTATTCCAAAAGATGTCATGTTCTCAGTGAAAAACTCATTGTTCTTTCTCTAGTGCGAGAAAATAGTTAAGAGATGAGTTTATGTCCGTACACTTTCTGTGAATGTAGTATAAGGTAATTTTCGATGCAGGTCCCGCAACTCCATGTGCTTTGTATATTACGGTAAGCAACTAATCCTAGCTATAAGTAAATTTCTTGACTTTTTTATCCACTATTAAGTAAGCAGTACAACAAGTTTGAACAGACAGGTTTCAAAATTGACAAATACTTAAATACCTAGTGTGTAAATGTAAACCCCTACTATCATTCTTCTTTCTCTCGAAACAGGAAGAGAGGTTTCTTCCGTCCAGCACACGTCCGCTCCGTTTTGTCTCTACGTCTGTTATCCTGCACGAGCACCGGCACTGCACCCCACAGTGTCTCCATGGCCGGTCGCGATCACGCCGAGTTAACGCAAACTCAACAATAACAGCCTCGTTAAATCCCCCCTTTGGTCCCTTATCCGTGCCGCGGATCTTCTCTTTCCATCCTTTCTTTCTCGTCCTTTGCTAAATATATAATCCATCGGGTGCCATCCAGCACTTGTACATTGCTCCTGACTCGCTACGGCACAGAGTTGTCTCTGTGCAAGCGAGGGCTCCTTCTCGCTTGGGCAGCAGTCAGTGCGACCGTTTAACCATCCGACTCTACTGCCTATTGGCTAAGGACCAGCTGCATTTAGATTTAGCCAAGGTGTTCATCGGTAAACCCTTACAGACACAGTGAACAAGTGAAATGAATAATAGCTATGGTTGAGCCGAATGCAAGGACAATCGACCGATGAGCTTACGCCTCATACTTGGGCCAAAAAAACAAACAAACAAAAGGATAAAACTACCGTTTCTTGTTGCGTTTCTTTCATCTTTTTTCTTTTTCTTTAGTCCTTTTCAATGTGCAGGTTTGCTATCTCTCACAGATCGAGCGAAAGAGAAATATATTCTATTTTGTTTATTTTTCTCTGAACTTATTATTCATGGAGGTATGAACATAACAAATATTGGTACTGAACTGAGAGAAAAAAATATCCGTCTAATAGCATATGTTCAATTATCTTAAGCTCATTCAATGTACACAAACTGAATCTTGAATCGTATTACATGATTAATTGCCTGTTCAAGGATCGTACGCTGCGAATTTCTCCGGGAGGAGGTACCTCGTGGAACGACACCATTGAGTAGTTCGTACCAAGCATCCAGTCGCTCATTCAGTTGTTGTTATTGCTTCGTTTTATGACATCGCTATCGACTCGTTGCGTATATTTGACCCCGTAAAGTGTATGTGTAATCTTCCTGTCACTCGTAAACCACAGCGAGAGGGTCCATTAGTATTACTCGCTTCGACGGTCCGTCTCTTCACTCTGAACTCGGTCAAGTTTTTTAACTGCATGTAATATAAGTTCTTAGGCCTTTTTTCATTTTTTTATTCAATCCACCATTGAAATATCATCACGTTACAGTACCTTGTTTTTTTATTGCGGTACAGTTCTCTTGAAAATACTATAATTTATAATGTACATCTGCAAGCTCACAATATAATCCAGGGTGGTCCCAAAAACGAGAAAATGCTTCAGATCAATTTAAATCTTGAAAAAAAAAGTAGGAATTGCATTTTTTCGCGAATCCGTTTTCCTTGTGCGTCCATTGTGTATCTAATTTTGAAATAATAGCAATGAAAAAATTGCAAAAATCAGCATGCGCAGAAAAAGTCATACCCACAGATACAAGGAGTATCGCAATCTATACGTAGGACTCCCGAGCAATTGAAAAAGTTCGCAGAAACGACGCTCGTATACGCACCTCCATGTCACGGCATGCGATTACATTCCTAGTGGGGTAAAAATTACGTCCGAAAACGGCAATATTTCTTGTATTTTCCTATACAGGTAGTAGCACGATGGCCAGCACACACAAGAGACGCTATAATACAAAGTGTGATTTACCCAGAGTACCGCAGGACATGCTCGTCGATGCGGTCGTAATGGCTCAATTGACGAGACAGAGGCACACTTTAAACGAGAGGGCCCAAAGAGCCGTCGAAGGCAGGGTACGCACGTGCACTCTGGATGGACGATTTTGCGCGAATAACGTCCCGTTGCAGTACAATGTTGCGCGTGTATACATTGACGAGCGGGCGAATCGACGCTTGCATTTTAACGCGATGAAAGAAACGAAGAGGCAGAGAGTTGGAGGAAAGCCCGTGTCGCGGTGACCTTTCTTTTGTGAGATTTATCAGCCACATTCGCACAGTACGTGTAGCGGCAGTAGCTATGGTCTCGCTTTTTTTTTTTTTTTTTTTTTTTTCACGACCAAACACCTGTGCCGTGTCTATGCTTTTTTCTCGTTCCCTTTCTTTTTTTTTCCTTTTTACAATCGCATTTGCGGCTGCTTACGACAATAGATATGCGTCATTCCAGACTGTAGAGGCGCACGTGTATGTTTGTGTAATTGTTTTTGCTGCCGGTTATTAAATTTTTCTTTGAACGTCGAATGATGCGATCGAGTGACGCAAGCTGTTTCTGCGGTGTTCAAAGGAGCTGATAAAAATGACGTAACGTTTGATTGCGCGTACGTGTGTTTTATCGTGGAAAAGTGTTTCGTACGGTTTAAACGCAGGATCATCAATCAGTTGGATGGAGCACAAAAAATATGAGCACGTGCGATGACAGTCTATCTTTAAATACTTGCCATCAAACAAACTTTAATCTCTGAATTGTAAAATTATTCTTTTTTTTTTCTTTTTTATACGAGTAGTCATGTAAATTATCATAGAGAAGTTTGAAGTTTGTTTAAAAAGTGATTGACATGATACTCACGGACAATCTTTTAGATTTGAAAAAAACATTTGCTTGGTGTTCTCGTAAAAATAGTCCTAGGTTTCCAAGGATTGGATTTATGACTTGTTATATTAGATAAAATTTATCACTTCCTTATATTCAATTTTAGAGGTTACCCCATCGTTCATTACGGATATTGTGTGAGCTAGTGAGAAGTCTTCCTTTAATTATTTAATTTAATATAATCCTCTTATTGAAATACTGAATTTTTTTATTGACATTTGTGGAATATTTCTAATCAAAGAAATATTAATAAATGAATTTATCAGTTGGTAATGATATATCTATTATTGCCGATAGACATACCTTAACTTTTTGTATTTTCTAAAGAACGTAATTTGTCTGTGAACTTTTGCTACGTTGATCCTTTCCCATAGAGTCTAATTTAATCTTCAAAGTGCATTTTGTATGAATTCGACGATTTTTTTTTATCTAAGAAATGTGCATGCCCTTTCGAATGCTCCCTAAAATTTTATGGGATATTCTTGAATAAAGTTATCAACTACCATTATTTTACCTACGTAAATGCTAGGCGTTTCAGTAGTTCGATTTTGATATCATGGCTTTCTTTGGTTACAAAAAAAATTGATAATAAAGTAGATTATAGCATTAATAGGCTATTTTGAGTCGTGTGGCACTAAAGTATGTGTAAATGCAAGTGTAAACTCGTACACCAATTGATTATTGTTTCGTGTTTTCTTCAAATCTATGAAATTTTAACTGTAGTTGTTTCTAAATAATCTACAATTTCACTACTAAATGAATAGTCTTTTGAAAATAGATTTTTTTTTGCAATTAAAAAAAAGTTTTTTTTATTGTTTTCTCTGTTCTATTTTAAATGTAGATCATATCGTGGATGAATGTACTATGTTTATTTTTTTCTGTAAGTCTAGGACTTGTTTGTCAGCTTATAGCTAATTATTGACACTGTGTATAATCCTCGACTTTATAGGACCCATGAGCTGATTGTCTATCAATAAACTGCTAATACTGATACTAAAACCTTTTCCAAAGATGTCATGCTTCCCATTGGAGACTTGAAACTGAGCCAAAAGTGTGTGTTGAGCTTTTGAGAAAACCTTAATCACCGAAAAAAGTGTCGACTGTATTCTGAATAATGATACCATGAAGTTAGTTGTTAGCTGTCGATAATGAACACATTTAAAAACAATAAATCATTGATGTACAATATAAATGATTAAACGCGTGCCAGTCAAAATAAATTATCGAGACTTGCCAGCAATTTTTATTATCTTATAACTATGAGTCTTTTAAAAATAATAAGAAATCTCAAAAATGAATCTTCGTGGGATACAAAACAGTACAACAAAATACCAAAGGTTAATCTTGTTCACAATTATTGTAATGTAAAAGATGCTCTTGTCACATGAGTATTTTTTATCAGCGTCATGAATTTCATACTTCACAAACCGAAACTACACGTAGTCCGGTTGCATCGTCTTAGGTACCAACGATTTTATTTATCATTAATTTGATAGGTGGTTCGCAAAATTCGATCTATCATTAAAAATCTGCTGCTCCAATTTACCTAATTTTGATCGAGATTTTGATACTATAGTGAATACACTTCCTGGACTGGCCGTACCGTTATTACAAAAGCACATTAGATTATGTACAACTTTGCCGTGTACATATACCTAAACTAGTCGTTAAAGCACATGAGAGCGTAGCTGTTCATACACATCTAACCTGAAGCTTTGAACTGAAGTCGCGCATAATATGAGTCCGGAACTTGGTGCGTATACCATCATCATCATCATTTGGCGTAGTGTATACAGCACACATTGAATGATTGAATACTGGGGGTAAAAAATTTTTGTAGCAATTTTTCAAAGAGGAAGGGGTACACATTACACGGGGGGGTCGAAGGAAGGAGCGGCTTCAGCCCCGTGTTTCTCGTAATGACGCCTATACAGGCGAGCTTTACACGGGTTACACTCGCGGTCCGAGTATGTTCTGGCCGCGCTGCGTTGCTGACGCTCGTACATACAAGGAGAAGGTGCACCGAAAGGAGAAGGAGGTGCTTTCGCGGAACGGGATGAGGAAGTCCAAGGGAGCATCGCTGCTAGTAAGCTACGTGTAAGCTGTGTTTACGTATACGCATGCACACACATATATACTATACACGCGCAGAGAGCTGAGATTGATGAATCGACGCATTGCAACGATAGGCATTCCGTTCGGTGGGTATAGAGGACCGGCGATTTTCAATGTCGATGCGACGCGGCTTTTGCCGCTGTCTTCTCTCAGTACACACGTAATCATTCGCATATGTGTGCGTGTGTGTGTCGTTAGAGGAATGCCAAGTGCTGTATACTGATACGACAAGATGAAAATTTCAATTATTTTTCGCTATCTTTGGCTCCCTACGGCACCGGAATGGTAGTTCTCGTGTATGGGATGTTTTTGAGACTTTTTTCCGCTACGTCAAGCAGCTTTTCCGACTGTCGGCGAGGGTATTTTCCCATGCCCTTGGTTTGTCGTCATATAATTTAATTGACCAACAATTCTGTCGATTCGTTCTGTGGTTTTATAGATGATGTTAATGGATACTTGAGTTGACTTTAAAATCCATTCAGTAGTGTTCGATAATGATCGATTAAATTGATACAGACGAATCGAGTTTTGTTTTTCGTGAACATTGGTAAGAGTTTTAAGCGATTGTTTTACATATCAATACGGTTTGACGAAGAAACAAAGATTTTTGCAAATTACATTCACACGGGCTTTCCTTTTTGTTGTGGATAATCTCATGTGTGCGGGTTCCTCAAGTACCACCGTTTTTCTAAAAAAATTTCACTAACATACTAAGTAGTTAGCTGAGATACGGGATTATAATGGTACTTGAATGATTAGGTATCGGAGGTTAAATGTGAAATTCCATACGACTATTTGAGGCACTTTTATAGTACATCATATGTACCAATCGTACATCAAAATATTAAAATATATCGAGTACTTAGTAGGTTATGCAAGTAACCGCAAGTAAGTACAGAGAAGATTGATTTACTAGTCAAGATTTTAATTTCAAATAACTAAAATTTACTTTATTGTGTTTGCACAATTTTCAAACATTTAATTTTTGTTAAACTTGTTCATAAATTTCGATTGAATAAAAAAGAAAATTTGATAACATGAAACTCTTAATTTAATATCAAACGAAACATTTAATGAAACTTTAGTTCCAGTGCCTGTAAAAACACAATGCAGTCACGACACCTGATTTCAATATTTAAAATAAATTTTATGTCATCTTATTCTAACTCTAAATATTTGAAAAATAATAATCATTTATGTTAAAAAATATTAATAACGTGAAATAAAAAAATTTATGTACAACCATTGATATTAGTGATAAGGGCAAAATAATGATTGCAGTGACAATTCAAGTCATAGTAGCTTTAATACACAATAACACAAGGGCAACGAGCAGATTGATATCTTCAGGTTCATTCGTTAATACTATAATACATGTACATCTACAGTAAAACATGTACATCATCAGAAAAGCACTAGTAAAAATTAAAACTTATAAAAATATGATATACTTACTAACATAGTCAGTTCTAACAGCGAAACAACTGACGATTAATATACGTTTTCAAGTGGTCACATACATACTGCATTATAGATGTGCGGCTTTATCACCTGCAAGTTAATCGGCTAAGAAGGTAAGCTCCAGTATGTTGTCGGATCACGCATCATACGTACCTATTAGATAGCGATAACAACGCTGGTATTTCATAAATAAGTCATTTCCGAATAAAAATTTCTATAGTATAGCAAAACATTAATAGAAAATGTGCAATGTGTAGCTCGACGAACTACAGTGCATACGCAACTAGGTGTAGGAACAATATAAATCATAATTGGATAGAAATTATTACCAGTTGTAACTATAGGAATGCAAGTAGAGGGCAGTCGGAGAGAGTACGTGCAAGGTTGTGTTTGTGGATTAAATGTGTAGTGTAATGAATTAAATTTGCTCAAATAAACGTAAAATGTGAGATATAGTTTTATTGATAAGACAGTGACGAAATAAAAATTTCCCAACAAAATACGGCTTTAAGTGTTTGATCCTTCTCAACAGGCGTAGACTGTGTATTTGAGAAAGTCCACATTATCTACGTATAATACGATAAAACTGAGGAAGAGTGGGTGTTATCGCTAGTAACCGTTCCAGTCGTAAAAACATTATCATCACTTTTAAATGAGGCAGTAATGATAAGTAAAAGTTGACGTTACTTAGTTGTATTCCGTCCACGTAGCATAGGCTCGTCCTAGTATGAACAAGACAAAAGACAATAGGTAAGTGTAAGTCTATTCAATCGATGAAATCAATCATCCGATTTATATTTTACATTTTTATTCAAACTGTTTCTTTGACGAATGAAGAAGTTGCAGAATTTTATGTAGTACTTTTCTAGGTAACAATGGAAAATCTCATGCTGCTGATAGACAATGTAAATACCATACCTGGTGTTGAAAACTGCAGCAAGTCCAAATCATACTTCCGACAATGGGTTGTGTCAGCAAGTTTTTCTTTGGTCATCATGCTAATAGGCATGTCGCATGGCCACACTGCCATTTTACTGCAACAAATAAATCCGATTTCTCCACAACAAACAAATTTGTCGACTACGATGACATCGAAGGGTATCAGAATTGAAAACGGTGAAATATTCAACAGACCGGAATTGGTAATCGAGTCAAAGGACATGCAGTCTTGGATAGCCTCAGTTTTGGTACTATTTAACTCCCCGAGTTGTTGGATCCTGGCGGCTATTGGAAAAAGTATCGGTCGAAAGCCAGTTTTGATAGCGTCCACCACAATGTTTACAGTGGCCTGGTTCGTGATTGTCTTTGCGGATAACGCGTGTGATTTGATGGTCAGTAGAAGTGCCATGAGCTTGAGTACCGGCATTTTGGCAGGTTTGACGTCGATCTATCAAGGTGAATGCTCGTCACCAAAGGTACGGCCCATATTCAATGCCATGCAAGGTATTTCATTCAGCCTTGGAATATTGTCCTGTCATGCTGTTGGGGTGTGGTACCATTGGAGAACAACTGCCCTATTTTGTGGCCTTGTGGCGGTTATTGCTCTGGGCATGTGCTGTATCTTACCAGAAAGTCCAGTGTGGTTATTACATAGAGGTAGATTTGTCGATGCCATCCACTCTTGGACGTTTTTGCGAGGCAACCGTGAATTCGATGAGCTGGAGTCCATGTACGTCGATGTACAAGAAGAGTGGACGAGCCAAGAAAAGATTGATGGAAAAAAGCCGATGTGGATAAAACAATTTTTTTCGTCTACGTTTTTAAAGCCTTGTGGCATTATAATGGCGTTGTTTACCGTGTTACAATTGAGTGGCGTTGGTGCGGTGACGTTTTATTGCATAACCATGATCACTGAAATAGTCGGTGAAAGTGATGCTTACAAGGCGACTTTAATTTTGGATGTACTCCGTCTTCTGTCCTCGATTGTTTTAACGTTGTGCATGAGAGTGTATAGTGCGCGAATGTTGACGTTGTGCTCAGCTTTCAGTTGCTCCGTTTTCCTCATTGGGCTGTCTTTATCCATAGTATTCGAAATTTGGAGACCGTACTTTTCTTTGGTTCTACTATTTAGTTACGAAGTATCTGTCATCATGGGCTTAACTTCTTTGCCATGGAATTTCTTGAGTGAATTTTTTTCACCAGACCACAAAGAAATCGGCGTGGGTCTCTCCACCAGTTATTACTACATTTTATTTTTCGTCGTTGTGAAAAGCAATTTCAAATTAATCTCACTACTACAAATTTGGGGAACATTTTTACTCTTTGGATGCATAACGGCATGTGGTACAGTTGTCCTCTATAAAATTCTTCCCGACACCAAAAATAAATCACTCAAAGAAATAGAACTGATGTTCACCAATCACGGTCATCGAAAGTAGTTGGAGGGTGTTGAAACATTTTTAATTCTCCATGTGAAATAACATGTATTAAATTAAGTGTTCATATTAACATTGTTAATTTTGCAAGTGTTTATGTAACTTAAAAATTTAGTACATAGCTTGACTTAATTAACAAAGAGAACTCCTAAATGGATAGTGGATCTTGACAAAATTTTGAGAGAATGTTTCTGATTCCCAAAAATAACAGAAATCACGTTTCATTGTACACCTCATAAGATCTGAAATTCAATAAGTTCAAGAGATATAACAAATTCATAAAAAATGTTAAAACTGGTTTTTTAGTATAACTTAGTTATTGATGTATCAATAGTTTAAAAAAAAAATGTTTCTCAGTCGTAGATCATTTAAGTAATAAATTCTTAAAAGTGAGTTTTCGTGCAAGACTTGTTTGGTTCGAAATTGTTTTCAAAGTCAATTGTTACACCGTAACAACGTTGGTTTTCAAAGATTCTTCCAGTTTAAGACCAGAGTAAGTTCCTCGCATTCGCTGTGGTTTACGTCCTTTATTTACTTATCCGTCACTCTTTGGTCCTTACCAAAGAGGTCTGAGAATTTAAAACCCAAGTCTCGACGCGTATTTATGACGTACCTACTGCTGCTACTACCAGACGCGGCAGCAGTGGCAGGTAGTCGTAAAGCAAGCCAGCAAGACACCCGCATGGCACGTGATAAAGTACGAAATTTATATACATGCGTAGCATACTCAAGCAGATGCGCCCAACGATGCGCCCTCGAGAGCATTAATAAGCTGTTCTGCTGGTGTTCGTGAGAATAGAAGCCGCGTGCACTTGTGGCGATGATACGTATGAACTTGTGTGTGATTGTATGTATTGCGTGTTTCGGTAAATCAGTGATACTCTGTCACCACCGTTAAGTACAGTTTTCTTGGAGTTTCACTTTCTCGCGCTCATCGATATCGGTTTGTCATCAAGCTTTAGCCACGCTTATCGCAAGAGAGATTCACAGGCTTTAGGAAGAACATCATCATCGATGGATCATTGATCACCAGAAGATAATTATAATTTTAGTATTGGTTAGTGTAAGTTTCACAATCTATGTATTAAATAATAAAATAAAACATTAATTTCTCACAATGCCAGTTTTCATTATTGTAATTAACAATTAGTCAATTAAATAAATGTAACCAAGAATAATTTGGAGTACAAGTTTATTGTAGAGCAACAATAATTGTACTATTAGCTGACGGTTCTACGTTTCTGACTTGAAACATACTGAAGTTTACTTGTAGAGTATTATACGTTAGAGTATTCTGTGTCACAATCATAATACAATTTTATTTCAATGCTCATGTATGCATGTTAATTCATAGTTTTTTAAAATTCTGATAATGTAGTATAACAATTTATCAGTTTAAAGGAGACTCAGGCTTGAAACTCCGTTGAGTGCGCTTATCATGTTTCCTGTTAAATGGAAATCACAAAAAATACCACTGATTTATTTCTTTTGTGTGAAAAAAAAATTTTTTGTTAGATAAGCTCTAGATTACCTCCTCCAATGCCACACAGAGTTTGTTTACTTGGAGAATAAGCCAAAGCCAAAAGATGAAGCCGTTTGTCGTAACGTAAGTGCTCTTGACACAAATATAAGGTAGTGCTTTTGATTGTCAAAATTTTTTACTACACCCAAAGTGCTGTTAAAAAAAAGACCATCATCAGTAATTTATAACGTAATGTATGTTAAATCTCATTATAAAGTTCCACATAACACAAAGAAGTATCATTTTATTTCATATGATTTTAAAACATGGATACATATGACAAAATAGTCTTGGAGATTAAGTTACATTAGTTTCCTTATTGTAATGTATATTTAATTAAAGCAACGATATGATTATGTTAAAATTATAATTATCACTAGATTTAATTGGTTCAAAAATGCAAAAAATGGACAACTATTTCAACAAATATTTATTATCATCAAATCAACAAACTGTACAGTGTTTGCATGACACGAGCGAGGTAAATAAATCATGATAAGAATTCTTATTCTTTCCAAAGGCGCCAGTCAGGTAAATAAATCTCCTCAACGCTAGATTTCGTTATTTTTTTATTTTTATTTTTTTTCTATACAAGACAGTTAATTGCTAGTTAATTGATGGTCAAGAGAAACGATTTACGCAGAAAGAACGTGCAAATGTCATTAAGCATGCACACTTCGACGGTTACTTTGGAAAAGGTTCCGCAACGACGCGCCCTGAGTAACGAACGAAACAAAAAGAAGGAGAAGTGAGTAGCTTGCTCGGTGCCATTCCTGAAACTTACGTGGAGGAACGTGTTTGTGTGCTGTGGCGTCTCGAGTGGCGTAGCTTCTTGCATCGCTTGTTCTTTTTGGCGCACTTTGTTTCTATATTTAGACGCGTGAACGTATAATTATTTCACTCCCAGGCTCATTGATTGGTTAAAAATCTAAATAAATATTNAGTAGTCTTTTATTAAGAAAATTACATGTATAATTAGTTAAATAAAAGTATATCAGATATGATTAGTCATCATTTTGATGAATAATAAAACTCATTTTATTTTAACTATGTAAGTCATATTTGAGGGTTTTCTTTATTTTAAACAATAGTGTAATAAATTTTTATTTTCATTCTTTTGTATTTTTATTTGCTACTGAATCACTCAATTTCTGAAAAGTTTAAAAGTAAAGGCGTTTTTAAAAGTAAAAAACTTTAATTAGATTACATATTACTGTAGGCCAAAGTATCATAAGTTTAAATAATTTGTTCTTCATACTTAACTTTGGCTTTAATGTATTACTTATATTTTTTGTAACACATATTCGTTTTTATGTCTCTTTTAGCCTCTACTTTGAACATTGATAACACTAAGAACGCAGACACTTAAAGAGGACTTTGGCATTAGTCTTATCTTTTTCTTATTCATCTTGACAGTATTTTTCAATAATTTAATTAATAATCTTTTTATGTCCCTCCGTCCAACCCAAGTTTTTAAAAAAAATTTCTGATATTTTTTATTCCATTTTCACCAAGTACCCTTTTTAAATTTGAAACTTTTTGAATCTTACACCTTTATACCTTAGTTTCATTTTGCTAATCTCGTTCCTCTGTTTGAATTTGTCTCTTTTTCCTTTTCGGACTATTTTTAGTAAAAATTACTTTAGTAGAATCTTGATCTTTTCCTTGAACTCATTTTTAGCTTATTTTTCTGGGCTGGCCAGTCATATAACCTTTTTGGAAAATTTACTTTCACTGAAACCTTAATCTTGTGTTTTATGAATTGCTGATTTTTGTTTATCTGCCAATCATTTTTGAATCTTTCTTTTTTTTAGCACAATTTCATTGAACTAATTTTACTTCTGCAGCTTCTCGTGTTCAACGCTTTCTAGTGTTTGATATCTAGTGGAATATAACCTTGAACTTTGTATCTACGTTATATTTTACTGTTGGTTCTCATTGACTAAAAAATAGTTATTCATTTATTGAAATAATTTACAGACTTGATTAATCTTATTATTGATATCGATACGTGTGACAGTATAATAGAAATCGTTAGTATATACGTGGTTTACTAAAAAATTTTATTTAAACGAAATGTGGATGATAAAGCTTTTACCCTGCGAATTTATTTAGACTTAGTGTGAATAAATATACCCATAGATAGATGGAATGCACAGTTCAGGGAGCACATAATATATGATTAAGCATATTGAATAATTCATGCTAAAGTGAACGTAAAATCAAGAATAAGTGTATACTCTGTGCATATGCATTGTAGGTATAATTTGATCCTTACAAAAAAAAAAGTTGCAAATTGATTAAAAAAATGAAGATCTGATTGTAATGACTAGCTTAATTAAGAATACGCATATATTCTATTTTTACACCGGTAGTTGAGACATACTTATACTCAACACTAGGTAGAAATTCATATCAAGAGCTAAATTTATATTTGAGAGCATTAATTTAATAACCGCGGCGTGTAAAATTCTGGATATTCTGCTTCCTAGAGGGAAACAAATACATTTTAGTACTGTGAAATTAATGAAAAAAAAGCGACATCCTTAATAACATTCGAAATAAAGAAAATCCAAAAAAAAAAACAAAAAAAAAAAAAAAAAAAAAAAAAAAAAAAAAAAAAAAAAAAGATATAAAGACTCTAAGTGTGTAGTATCAATCCTTGTGTATTGTGCATTTTTAAGAGTAGCTGTACCAGCGTACAGAATTTATGTATATCTTGAGCAAAAGCTGCTGCATTAGAGCCACATTAGAGTTCTCAATCGCTCCTAATTCCCATCATCTTCTGTTACATTGGTATATATTGCACACATGTATGGAAGAAAATCGCATTTAACTTTGGATTAATGCCGATCGTTAGTCCACAAAACGGGCGGATTAATCAGGAATGCTCAGCTTCAAAGGAGAGAGAGAGAGAGGAAAAGCTTCAAGAGCCGCGTTCGTCATTATTCATCAAACACATCGGGTCTTACATGCACAGAGGAAAACGGTAGAAAGGATGATTTTTGTGGTCAGCTGATCTCCCTTCCCCCACAAATGGCCCAGCCTAAGCCACATCGATGATGGAAAAGTGTGCAAGAAAAAAAAAAAAAAAAAAAAAAATCGCCAAAAAGAAAAAGAGGTGGAGAGGGATTAATCGAGTGGTAAAGAGGTCGCTCCGAGATTAAGGGAGGTCCTGATGAACGACAAGAAGGAAGGCGCAGCTGAGCGAGGCTAAAAATAAGGAGCAAGACGAATTAGGTATACCCATACGCGCTGGCCGAGCAACGGTGAGTCTAATCCGATCCATCGACGAGAAAAACAGAAAGAGATAGAGAGAGAGGGAGTTACACGTGAGAGCATACGGGCATGAGTTTGTGTACATGGAGTTGTCCTGGTATGAAAGAACTGCTGTTCTAGCTGATGCCGTGCGCTAAAGCGCGATGATGGAGTCGATTTATTAACTGACTGCGAGACCTTGTACTGCATTTGTACACCTATGTGCCCACTTGCATAGGTGCATTATGAAGCTTCGTATTGAGGAAATATTCGCTTCGCTCTGAGCATATGATAAATTTCAAGATGTATTGATTTTTTGTAGGTGGAATTCCATTTCTGTTCGATAAACGTTAAATATCTAAAAAATACAATTAATGTCATTTGTGATTACGTATGTTTAACTGTAATAAAAAATTTATTATCGGTGTTAAATGTTAATGTAATACTTAATACCAAGGTTTAACAACAAACACTCGTTTTATTTTTAACTTGACTCATGAATTTTTACAAAAAAGAGGAATCTGATCAACAATTTTATTGACGACTGAGACTAATTATAAAAATTCCTAATTAACAGTCTTAAAGTGGTTGCGATCTTTACATATTTTGGTAACAATAGATCATTGTCAGTCTGTACATTGTCCTTGTCAGCCTTAACTAAAATTATTCCTGATGAATCCTCATCTAGATCTTATGTAGTTTTAACAACAATTGTTTATAACAATAGGCCATGGTTGGAAGCATCAAAGCTCTACAGAGACGTATGGATGTGGCAGTATTATTTTTATCCTTACTAGATGTGTATAATAAGTTCCCATTGTGTTGTTCGCTTCGACTATGGTAATGGTAACTTGGTAGCGATGGTCTAACTTTACGTCACTCTGGCATCAGATCCTTAAGTATATAGTTCTGTTGCCTTTAGCTAACAATGATACTTACTAACTTGACGTCGAATTTTAAGTGATTATCCCTTAAAGAAGATTACTATCCTAGATTTTCAACATTTTATGAATGGCTTGTTTAATATGGATTCTTTTAATAACAGTCGTTGTCAATCAGTGTAAAGGGGTCTATGGATTTTCGTACAGGATATTCTTTCCCACGTACATCGTATTGTAGGATATATTTAATTTATCGTGAAGATTACCTTGATAATCGTAGACAAAACATAAATTATCAGTACGATAAAATTATTCGTCATACGTTGCGCAAATGAGGTGTATTAAATAACAGGTAAAATAAAATACATTCTGAGCAATTCCAATGTTCATTTTTCAATATCTACTTTCCCAAAACTTCTTCGTCTCATACACGTCGCATTAAATTCATCCTAAGGACTTTATCTGTTTACATTAATAATGTATGCATGTATATACTTAACGATTTTCGTTACGCCAACGATGAACCAACAGTCCTCGGAACAAAGGTAATGAGTATGAAAGTTACGCAATTAGTTTTTCCCCCATATCTACAAAGCTGAATTGAAACAACAACAATCTACCACCAATACGGTGTACAAGGACACGGGGCGAGAGAAAAAGGGATGGATATCCGATGCCAAAGTGTATAAACGAAAGTGTTTATAAGCACTGCATGTAATACCCACTCGGCAGCTCGTAACTCTCTATCTTGCCGGACGACAAAAAATCCTAGCAACAGCCGGTAATTTCCGCTGGATTTACGAGCTAACTTTTTGCATTACACACACTCGGCCTGTACGGGTATATATATATATATATAGAATGCACAGTTCAGGG